>QRFJ01000137.1:245150-358083 GCA_006176705.1 Cocos nucifera | reverse complement strand
CAAGTTGTGATAGAACCTACAGAATGAAGCCAACTTTTAGCTTTGTCCCATAAAGAGAAAGGAAATAACCTTAATCTAATAGCATCATCCGACACCCCATTAATTTTAAAAGTATCACAAAGTTCAAGAAAATTAGAAATATGGGCATTCGGATCATCATGCACGTGTCCACTGAATTGGACAGTTGATTGAATCATCTGGATCATCGTCCGATTTTATTTCAAAGTTGTTTGCTCGTACAGGCGGTCTCCTGATGCTCGAAGCTGCATCGGCTACAGATGGTGTGATGTAATCATTTAATGGATGATGTACTGGTCGAATAGCTTCATGCTGTCCTTCGGTCGCCATATCCAATCCTAGATTGATGTCGTTAGGATCTTCAGCTGCCATGTTTCTTTCTTGTTGTAGTCTTCTAATGGTCCTTTCAATTTCTGGATCTAAAGGTAGTAAGTTACTATGTCCAGTACGTGTCATGCACTGAACAAAAATTTTTTTAAAAAAAAATAAAATAATAATAAAAATTAAAAATAAAATTTCTAAAGTAAAGCTAGGATCAAAATTTTAATATTATTTTAGACACAATCCCGACAACGGTGCCAAAAACTTGATGCATGCTAATCTATAGCTATGGCAAGTGCACCAGTCGATCAAGTAATAAAGTGAATGAGTAGAGTATCATCCCTAGAGGATTGAAAAATAAGTACTGAAAAGCTCTTTCCTATGCTTTATTTAGAAGATCGATTTATGAGAATAAAAAATTAAGAAACAAAATAAAAAAATAATTAAAAATTTTAAGAAAATAGAGAGAGTGTAATTATTAGGGTTTTAAACTTAAGAGCAATGGATTACTAAGGCAATCGGTTCACCAACTCAGTCAATACAATATTCAGATTATTAGATTAATTTTATTTCATGTGACGGTGGAGTCTCCTAATTTATTCACTATCCTTTGGTCCAGGCATAGCAAAACTATCAATATTTATTAATTATCCTTTGGTCCAGGTGTAATTTAAATAAATATTAATGCATTAAGTTTTGTGAAACCCTCTAATTAAAATACGCTGCGTCCAAAGCGCACTAAAATTTTTGCATGCATATGAATTCTAATTTGATTCATAATACAAGGTATATAATCAAGAAGCAATAACATAGATGTACTTGGTCCGTAACATCTATGTTCATCAGATCAATTAGAAGATGGCCAGTAATCTAAAAGCATTAAGATCAGATTTATATACTCCTCATGAATAAAATTTAAAATTAAAAATAAATCATACTGAATATTGCATCAAAAGAGTGGCTACACCTTAGCCTTAGTAAAAGAAAATTTAGTTCATGATAACAAGTTCAAAAACAATAAATAAAATAAAAAGCATGAAGAAATTAGACTGTTTAATTGCTGAAGTTGATTGTCCATCGCTTTTGGTGTGGAAAATTTAGTGAAGAAGAAGAGAAGCTTCTTGATCGATGTCTTGATTCTCGAAAGAAGAAAAAAATATAAAAATTAAAAGTTCTTTCATTTCTTTCTCTTAAAAATCTTTCTTCTCTTTCTGCCTCTCTCTTCTCTTTCTCTTCTTTTTTTTTTTCTCTTTTTGTTCTTCTTTCTGTCTCTTTTTTTCTCTCTTAAAATTCTCTTCCCAAAACCCTCTATATCTTTTTTTCTCTCACTCCTCCCTTTTCTTCGACAACAGCAGGCCTTTAAATAATCTCGATGATCTCTCCACCGAAATCTTATTGAAATTGGGTTTAAAACTCTCAAAATAACTCAAAAAGAGTCTTGGATCAATTCTAACCGTTGGATGTCGATCAAACGATCCAAAAATCACTCAAATATCATCTTAAAATCCCAAATCAAGTCGAAATTCATTTGGACCGTCGGATCAGCCTTGAAGATCAAATTTGGGCCATCAGATTGCGCACAGAGAAATTTCTGATTCTTAGTTTTAAAGTCGGGATGAATCTCAACCATTGGATCTCGATTGGGAGCTGCATTTACCATTCGTTAGCGTATGCATTTCGGCCATCTGATCAAATTTCAGTGAAAGGCGCCCGTCGTATTAGACAGAATTTCCAAATTACCTTCTGTAGATCATGTGCGAGCTCGGTGTTGCATGGACTGCTGCATTCTTCAGTTAATTGGAGCGCGCTTCTCCATGTGAAATCCTCGAAATACCCTCCAAACGATCCATCGTACGCCATAAAAATGCTGACGTCAGCATTGCATCAGCGGGTCGGTCTGCTGGGTGCAGTCGAACCAGATGATCTGCTGAGCCAATTTTTCTGAACCGATTTAAATCGGACCGGCTTTTTTTTTTGAAATTTAATTTCGGACTCGTTTGAAATCCGTTTTGTCTGAACTTTATTTCATCTGAATCAAAAAAATAAGATCTTTATATTGGTGGCCTTCTTTCTTATATAAAATTAATAAAAATATCAATTTCTAAAAAATAAATTAATTTATTTTATAATTTAATATTTTTATTAGTATATTTTTACCACTTATCATGGAGCTGAACAAAAAAGTATTATCTTAGATTGAAAATCAGTATGGAGGGCCGATAATTCAGACAGATATACAGAAGCAGCCACAGACATCAGGTAGAGATATGCTAGTGGGAGTGGTTTTGCACAAGCCTCAGCATACTATTAGAAGATCGATCTGATATGGCATTGATGAGGTTATCTCCTATGCACTCATCACTGCTAATGAAGATCCAGAGAATTATGCAGAGGTCATGTAGAGTGAGGATCATGATTCATGGATGTAGGCCATGATGGAGGAGATGGAATCACTTGAGAAGAATCAGACATGGCAGCTGGTGGATCTTTCAGAGGGTACTCAACCTATTGGCTCAAAATGGATCTTCACAAAGAAAGAAGCACCTTCAAAATAAGATGGAGTTAGATTCAAAGCAAGGCTAGTAGCAAAGGGATACTCACAAAGAAAAGAAATTGACTACATAGAAATTTTCTCTCTTATGGTGTGTCATACATCTATTCGAGTTTTGCTGTCACTGGTGGCACAGCATAACATGAAATTAGAATAAATGGACATGAAGATGGCCTTTCTTCATGAAACTTTGGAGGAAAGAATCTACATGAAGCAGCCAGATGGTTTCATGGAGATGGGACAGAAAGAAAAGATGTGTTTACTCAGAAAGTCTTTGTATGGCTTGAAATAATCTCTTCGTTAGTAGTATCGAAGGTTTGATAGCTTTATCTTGAGCCTGAGTTTTAATAGATGTAAACATGATTATTGTATCTACGTCAAGGATGTAGATGAGGAGGATGCCCTGTACCTATTATTTTATGTAGATGATATGCTCATAGCAGTAGAAGCATGGATATTGTGAAAAAGTTGAAAAGAGCATTATCATCTGAATTTGAGATGAAAGATTTGGATCCAGTTGAAAAAATTTTTGAAATGAAGATTTGTAGAGATAGGTGCAAAAGAGTGCTCCATATGTCATAAGAAAAGTATATCCAAAAGATTTTGGAGAAGTTTGGGATGGAGAAGGCCAAACCTATAAAGACACCATTGTCGAGCCATATATTTCTCTCCAAGTTACAGTACCCCCAATCAGAAGAGGAGAGAGAGTACATGGAATAAGTTTCTTATGCAAATACTGTAGACAGTATGATGTACACTATGATGTACTATAGATCAGATATAGTACATGCTGTGAGCACGGTTAGTAGATATATGGCTAACCCTAGGAAGGAACACTGAAAAGCATTGAAATGGATATTTAGATATCTGCATGGAATAAAAAATTATGGTTTGATATTTGGTGGGCAGCCGGAAGGATTTGGAGAATAATTTATGAAGATGTGTGAAGGTTCAGATCCTCTGAAAGAATTTATTGATGTAAATTATGCTGGTGATCTTGATACAAAGAGGTCTACTATTGAATATCTCTTCTATGTATATGATGGATCGATGTCTTGAAGATCAATCCTTCAGTCAATCACGACCTTGTCTACCATAGAGGTCGAGTACATTGGAATAACGAAGGTTGCAAAGGAAGCCCTTTGGCTTAGGAGGCTGATTGATGAGTTGAGGGTGGAGCAGAGCAAGATTACACTATTCAGTGATAGTCAGAGTGCTCTGTTGTTGGCATAGAATCCAGTCTATCATGCACGCACAAAGCATATAGATGTGAGGTACCATAGGATCAGAGAGCTAGTGGAAAAAGATGAAGTAAAATTGATGAAGGTCCATACCAAGGAGAATCAGTCTGATGCACTCACGAAGGTACTCTCTAAAGATAGCTTTCAGAGATGTATGGCACGGATGGGTCTATTGAGAAGAGATGAGTTCATAAGAACTTAAAAGCACCAAGATAGAGAATGTGAGCTCAGAAGTGGTACTCCCAAGTCTTGAAAATATGAGAAGATAGGTTATGAAAAGATGGGAGCAAGTCGGAAGAAGAATCAATCTTAATAGTAAAATTTAGAAACTGGGCCGGCTGACTTCAAGATTGAATCGACTTAGTTGGGAACTGGGTCGGCTAAGTCCAGGACTGGGTTGGCTAGGTCTCAGAGAAAAATTCAAATAGAGAGCAGCATTTTTGGGCTATTGGCATGGTACACAACTGGGTCAACTCAGTCTGGCTCAGTCCCAGACTGAGTCGACCCAATCGCAGGTTAGTCGGCTCAGTCTGAAACTGGGCCGACTCAATTTTTGTGGATTATTATTTTATGTACGTGGATTGTTTGGGTTTGGAAAGTTTTTCTTTGAGCTTGGGCTTGATCCTTTGTAAAGTATATATACTGAAAATATGTCAAGATTATAAGAGTGCTGAAATATACTGAATAAAAACTTTTTTCTCTTAAAAATCTCTTCTTCTCTTCTTCTTTATTTCTTGATTTATTTAATCATGCTTCTGCAGAGATCTTTAAGAAGTACTTTTTTGATTGCTTGATTAATCACTGATGGCCACGCCGATCCATGTGGAAAGAGCGCATATTCTCAACAAAGGATATCTATAATTTTCAAGGAAATGTTGAGGAACAAGCCAAGATCTTCAGCGATAGAACCGATCATCCCAAAGGTCTCAAAGAAAGCTCAGCAACTAAAGAAAGATGGTAGTGATAAGATATGCATATATAGCTATTAAGACATGCAGCGATAGCGAGAATATGTAAAGGGACATTGCCAGATGTGCCCAGACTTGGGCACACCAAGATGAAGATTGTAGATGGTGTGGTGCTCCTAAGTCTTGAAAGGCCATAGGAGAAGCCAGTGTATTAGCTTTGAAAAGTCTAGGTAGGTGTAGTCCTAGAGTTAGGATAGGAATTATCCTAAGGTGAAGGCGGCATGTTGCCTTGCACGGACTTGAGGTTCAGGTGTGAGGGCCTTGAGAAGCTTGGTAGGTGCTCTAGAGATCTGAAACACAAGATGGAGCAAAAAAATTAGAGTCAGAAGAAGAATCAGTCAAAATAAGAGGCTGACATACAGACGGACTGGTTTGAATATGCAGTCGAACTGGCTCGGACTGAGATCAAGCCGGCTCTAGGCGAATTCGAGTCGGCTCTCTCTGGTAGATAGAAGATAGTATTTGGATGAGACATAGTCGAGTCAGCTTAGCTTCTGATAGAGCCAGCTCTATGATGGCGAACAGAGCTGGATAGAATTTTTTGTTTGATCTTAGATTGGGATTAATCCAAAGAGTCTTAAGGCCTAGTCCAATTAGGTCTTTAGGAGCCTAACTCATGTATGAATCGGATTTAGATTCAGAAGATTAAGAGCAAGGAAGACATGGGTGTACATGGGCTTAGTGAGTACTTTTATGTATTGGGTTAGTCTAGGAGAGTTTTTCAGCTGGGATCTAGATTTATTAGGGTTTATATAGTTTTATAGAAACTCTAGGATATATAAACCTAGGTATTGTATCTTTTATATGGAGTGAAATTAGTATGGAGTTTTTCTTTCTAAACTCTCTTCTCTTCCCTCTCTAATTCCAACGCCAAGCCCTAGGCGCCTCCATCTAATTTATTCTTCTTTAGTTTACTAGACTAATACCCAAGTTTCATGCAAGAGATCGGATCTATGGCTATGATTTCAAGCAGTTGGAGGAGCAATAGTTGGTTTTGGAGTTGTGCCATCTACTACAATAATTGGTATCAGAGCTACTTATCCTCAACATATGTGACGTAGAGATTCCCTCCCCCTCTAAGAAGAATTGTACTGTATATCAGGCATTTCAGTGAAAGTTAGATGGTATTTCGATATTATCATGACCTGCAATGTTAATGAACATTAACCAATATAATATATTGAATAATAATATTAGTAAAGCATCAATGAATAGACTCTAACATCTATACCAGAATATTGAAGTCATCACCTAATGACATCTACAATATGGACATCATCATCGCTTCTAACAAATGTATCTGAGACCTCAACAGTATCAGGTAAGTTTTGTCCTAGAGGAGCACTTTGTATGCACGATCCAACATCGTCATCAACCTCGGTATCATCAAAGATATGCTTGGGCACCATCCTCATAACAACATCCCATTGAGTCTCAAAGGGATCACTAACGTAGAAAACTTGACTAGCTTGGGCGGTAAGTATATATAGTTTTTCAGTACGGAGATGGCATTGCATGTTGACGAGAGTAAAACCACACTCATTAGTCTTCATCTCTAACTGAGATAAGATATCAAACCAATCGCACTTCATTAATACAATCCTTTTTTCAGAATAGTAGTCCAAGATGACTATCTTCTCCACCATCCTATAATAGTTCAGATCCTCCGTATGAGATTGTGAATCCCTCGAACTAGCATAACACTCAGTGGTGGTGCTCAACATCACACCACTATTTTGTATTATCATGTTTATGGACCGATTATGAATATTAAATCTATAGCCGTTAATGACGAGCTATTTATACTCATGCACGGTACGATTAGAATCCATTGAAAGAGCATGCACTTCAGGGATCACATCACCAAGTGATAATCTCCATACCTAATTAAAAGGATGATACATAATTAGTAAGCATGTTCAAATAAGTTGCATCAGACAAGAATATGCTTACATGATCTTTGAACCATTCAAAAATTTTTATTATGTATTTTTTCTTTCTCTTGTATGCTTAGAGCATCGTATTTTACTCTTATGGTCTTCTTGTATTTGCTGCATGCACAAAAAATAAATTTAGATGTAATTTAATATTTTTTTTAAGTACTATGAAATAAATAAGACTGAGTGACTCATCTTATATACTGCTCAATGACATCATAGTTGAAGAGCACATAGCGGCGTGCCTTATCCCTTTTCTTAATGCTCAAATCAGTGAGGTGGTATGAAATAGAAAGTCCACTTGACTATAAAATAGACTCAAATGTAGGCTCAATTGGCTCATACTGATCATCCTAATTTTTTATTGATTGATTATGATATGTCTCGAGCTTGTTTAAGTATATGATACAAAAATTCATATGTTCTTGACCTAAATAACCTTCTACTATGGATCTCTTCGAGTGATTTATATTTCTTACATAAGATTTAAGTGTTTGAATATTTTCTCGATAGGATATATTTATCGATAGAATACTAGGCCTTGAAGTGCAACTTCTTCCGTAAAGTGCACGGTGAGATGCATCATAATTATGAAAAATATTATGAAAATATCTTCTCTAGATCATATAATATAGTCACCATTCTTGCCTTTATTTTCTTCACATCTTTCTTAAGCAACCTCTTTGCACAAATATCTTTGTAGAAGTTGTAAAGATGAATAACAGTCATTCTGACATTTTTTGGCAACATGTAGTGAGTAGCTATTAAGATCAATTCCTACATCAACATATGATAATCAAGAGTCCTCAACCCCCCAAGTTTGAGATCCTTCCTATTCATACGCTTTAATATATTGCTTGAGTACCCATGTGGGACTTTTACATTCTCCAATATATGAAGAAATATGGATCGTTCGGAGGTATTCATAACATAGCATGCATGAGAGAGCCTCCACTATTCTTTCCCTACCTACTCTAGGTGGAGTGATCTCCTAATATCCCATTCTTTCAAATTAAATTAGAAATTAAAGTCATCCTTGGTCTTATCATTAATGTTCAAGATTGTTACTAATAGGAGCTTGCACACATTCTTTTTAATATGCATTATATCTAAGCAGTGGTGTAATAAGAGAGCATATGAATTATATCTACCGATAGGCCATAGAATTTTTCTTTCAAAGAGGAATTATCCAACAACACCTCTAGACAGAGAGCGTATGAATAGAATACCATATGCTTCTATAATGGGTTCTATAATGTACGCTGTTGGGGATAAATCCCGCTCCTGCCGAAGCCCGGCCCAACGCTCAGCCCAATGTAACCAGTAGCCGCTGAAGAGCTTCAGCGCCAGGCGCCAGGCCGAGCCCCTAACACGGCCGAACTGCCTAGAGGCCGAACTCCCCTGCACCAAGGTCCGGGCCGAACTGCCTAGAGGCCGAATCAGCGAGCCCTGGCCGAACTCCTTCGGACCGAACTCCTTCAGGCGAGCCCACGAGCCGACCCCTTCGGACCGACTCCTCAGGCGAGCCCTTCAGCCGAACTCCTTCGGACCCCACGGCCGAACTCCTTCGGACCGACCCCAGGCGCCGAGCCCATGCAGCCGAACTCCTTCGGACTTCCCACGGCCGAACTCCTTCGGACCGACCCAGCCGAACTCCTTCGGACCGACCCCAGGCGAGCCCGTGCAGCCGAACTCCTTCGGACTTCCCACGGCCGAACTCCTTCGGACCGACCCCAGGCGAGCCCATGCAGCCGAACTCCTTCGGACTTCCCACGGCCGAACTCCTTCGGACCGACCCCAGGCGAGCCCATGCAGCCGAACTCCTTCGGCCGACCGAGCCCTGGCCGAACTCCTTCGGACCGACCCTAGGCGACCGAACTCCTCAGCGAGCCCTGGCCGAACCAACTAGCAACCGAAGTCCTTCAACTGGCCAGCCGAGCTTCTTCGGGCCTCTCAGCGGTCGAACTCCTCGGCAACCGTCCCGCGGCCGAACTCTACAGATGGCCGACCCTTCAGCCAGACGAACTCCCCCAGCTTCCCCCTTCGGCCGAACTCTGTTACAAGTCCGAACTCCATTGGACGAACTGTCGCCTGCAGCAAGACCGGACGGCGCCTTCCTCTCCGTACCGGACTCCATGCGGCCCACGACTCGCCGGTATGGCTCCCACGACGGACGACGCCTTCCCGGTATGGCTCCCACGACGACTCTATGGCTCCCACGATCTACCGGACGACGCCTTCCTCTCCGTACCGGACTCCATGCGGCCCACGGCTCGCCGGTATGGCTCCCACGATCTACCGGACGACGCCTTCCTCTCCGTACCAAACTCCATGCTGCCCGACGACTCTCTGCCAGACGGCACAGCCGTCACCATCAACTAAGCTCCGCTATAAAAGGACCCCTCCCGACATACTAAGGCTAAGCTCTCTGAACTCTCGACTCTCTAAGCTCTCCTCCACATCTCTAAGCTCCGGAACTCATTCCGAGCACTCCATTACTGTTGGCCGGAAACTAACTTGACCGTCGGAGGGTCCTGCCGGAGCCACCACCCCACCGGTTCCGGACGGGACTTCGTTTTGCAGGTCCCCGGCGGCGCCCAGCGGCCTCGATTGCGGCGACCTCCGGCGGCGACGGATTTCTGCACCAACAGATTGGCGCTAGAGGAAGGGCCTGAACCTTCGAGGTTCCCTTGTTCTTAAAGGAGTGCTCGGCGACGATTTCCTTCCCCTGCTCCGGATCTCTCTTCTCCCTCTTCAGTATTCCTTTTCTGGAAAAGAAAAATGCCCCCCAGAAGAGCCTCGACCCGGAGGTCGGCAGCCTCCGCGGCCCGATCCCGTTCGGGTCCGTCCGCTCCCACTCCGGCCCCGGCGACACGGGCCCGCTCCGTACTCGCGGTAGATGCGGAGCGGTTCGACCTGCTTGCCCAGCAGGTCCGCGATCTTACGGAGGCGGTGCAGGCAGTGCAAGGCCACGCATTCGCGAGGTCCGGCGCCCACTCGACCGGCGCGGGGTTCCCCGGAGCCCGGGAACCCAGTCCAGGAGCGACCGATGTGGGCTACCCGACCTCCGGCCCTCGGGAGAGAAGGGCAGCCGGCAAAGAGCCCCTGCTCGGACCGCGGCTCGACCCAGGGAGAGGCTTCACACCTATTCCGCGAGAAGACCTTGGGGATTAAGGATCGCGAAGATTTCCTGGATCAAAGGCTCTTGGAGATGGGACGACGCATAGAAGAACTTCGTCATACTCCTTCCTCCCGCGGTAACGATATTTGCACTGATCCTCCCTTCTCACAGAAAATTATGCAGGAACAGGTACCGCCGAACTTCAAGCTCCCGCATTTTGAAAGCTACGATGGGACCACCGACCCGGTCGACCATTTGGAGGCCTTCAGGACGACGATGTTGCTCCATGGCGCGCCTGATGCCATTTTGTGTCGGGCTTTCCCTTCTACCCTCAAGGGAGCGGCCAGGAATTGGTACTCGGCGCTTAAGCCGGGCACCATCCTGTCGTTTGACCAAATGAGTCAACAATTCGCGGCCCACTTCGTCAGCAGCAAACGGCCGCGCAGAGGCTCGGATTCCTTGTTGGCCATCAGGCAAAAAGAGGGGGAACCCATCCGGGCTTACGTCACCCGGTTCAACGCTGCCGCGCTGGAAGTCCGGAACCTGGACCAATCAGTTGCTATGGCCGCCCTCAAGGGCGGCCTTCAGAAGAACGACCTGTTGTTCTCCCTGGAAAAGAAATATCCCAGGGATTTCGCTGACATGCTAGCTCGGGCCGAAAGCTATGCCCGGGCAGAGGAGGCTTTTGAGGCCAAGGATAATGAAGCTCGCGACAAGCGACGAGTAGGCAGAGCGGGAAGGCCCGCCGAAGGAAAGAAAGCGCACCGAAGCTTGGCCGCGCTTCCCGAACTCCCCCTGGTCGCGGGCGAGCCCGGACTCCACCTCAGGCTCGGGGGCGGGAAGCCACCGACGGAAGGGCACGCCGAAGTTCCCCCCCGACGCCGAAGTCCCCTCCGGCGCCGAAGTTCCCCCCGGCGCCGAGGTTCTCCCCCGCGACGAGGTTCCCTCTCCGCGCCAAGGTTCTCCCCTCCGACGGCGTTTTCACAGCTACGCCCCCCTCAACGCCCCGAAGGCTCAAGTGCTGCTGGAGATCAAGGGACGACTTCCGGAGCCGGAGAGGAATGCGTTCCCATCCCAGAAAACGCAACCCCAACAAGTTCTGCCTTTACCACCGTGACCACGGTCACGATACCGAGGAGTGCATCCAGCTCCAGGACGAAATCGAGGAGCTGGTCCGGCGGGGCAGGCTTGGCCGATTCCTGCAAAGACAACCTAAAGAGCGGGAAGATCGGCCGAGAATGTTGCCGCCGATGGGGAGGATCGGCAGGAGGATCGGCCGCCTCTCTTGGCGTCATTAACACCATCTCGGGAGGACCGCAGCGGGGAAAGACCGACGAATCCGAGGGACCGGCGAAAGAGGCAGAGGACCTCGGAGCCCGTGACCTTCACCGAGGCAGACGCCCAAGGGGATCCGATTTCCACATAACGACGCGGTTGTAATCTCTTTAAACGTCGCTGATTATGATGTACGCCGCGTTTTGGTGGATAATGGAAGTTCGGCGGACATATTGTTTTACGATGCCTTCTTAAAAATGTCCCTACCTGACACCCGCTTAGGACCTGTAAATTCCCCCCTGGTAGGGATTTGCCGGACACGCCGTTCCGGTCGAAGGCATGGTGACTTTGGCGGTGACGGCGGGCCAATCCCCAAAATTGGCCAAGGCGCGGATCGACTTTCTTTGTCGTGAAGGACCCCGTCCGCCTATAATGCAATCCTTGGGCGACCCGGCCTAAACGCACTACGGGCGGTAGTGTCAACCTACTACTTAAAGATGAAATTCCCGACGAGCCACGGAGTCGGCGAGGTCAGAGGAGACCAAGGCCCTGGCAAAGTACTGCTACTCAATCGCCCTGCGCGGGGGAGACCGGCCCGACCCTTGCCTTGTTGATGGACTGGACGTCCGCGACGACCTCACTGAAGAACGGGGCGAACCTGCGGAAGACCTCGTCCCTGTGTCCTTACACGACGGAGACCCGGGGCATGAGGTGCGGATCGGCTCCAACTTGGCGGCCGAGGTTAGGGGACAGCTCGTCGCTTTCCTCAGAAGGAATGCGGACGTCTTCGCCTGGGCCCCAGCGGATGTACCAGGGATCGACGCCGATGTTATAGAACATCGGCTGGCCATCGACCCAAGGCACCGACCCATCAGAGAAAAGTTACGCCACCAAGCCCCAGAGAAGACAGAAGGCGGTAGCCGAAGAAGTGGATAAGCTCCTCGAAGCTGGACTCATCCGGGAGGTCAACTATCCGACCTGGGTCTCGAACGTGGTCCTCGTCAAAAAAGCAAACAACAAATGGAGGATGTGCGTCGACTTCAAGAAGCTGAACAAAGCCTGCCCAAAGGACAGCTACCCCCTGCCGAGGATCGATCAGCTGGTGGACGCAACCTCGGGCCACGAGCTCCTCACTTTTATGGACGCATTTTCTGGTTATAACCAGATACGCATGGCGCCCGAGGATGAAGAAAAGACCACCTTTATTACTGACCGAGGTCTCTATTGTTACAGGGTCATGCCTTTCGGACTCAAGAATGCAGGAGCCACCTACCAGCGCTTGGTCAATAAGGTCTTCAAGGGGCAGATCGGCCGCAACATGGAGGTGTACGTGGACGACATGCTAGGTCAAAAGCCGAGCCTCGACAGACCACCTCGCCGACCTTGAAGAAACTTTCGGTGCGCTTAGGAGGCACAAGATGAAGTTGAACCCGACCAAATGCGCCTTCGGCGTGACCTCCGGAAAATTTCCTAGGATTCATGGTGTCGAGACGCGGAATCGAGGCAAATCCCGAGAAAATCCGAGCCATCCAGGAGATGACTGCCCCGAAAACAATTAAGGAAGTTCAGCGCCTGGCTGGGAAGGTGGCGTCCCTGAACCGCTTTGTCTCGAAGGTCGGCCGAGCGGTGCCTGCCTTTCTTCCAGGTCCTCAGGCGACCGAAAGATTTTTGCTGGACAGCGGAGTGCAAACAGGCATTCGAGGAGCTTAAAAACTACCTCGGCGCGCCCCCACTGCTGGCAAAGCCCGAACCTGGAGAAGGGCTGCTCCTATACCTAGCTGTCTCTCCAATGGCCCTGGCGGCTGTCCTGGTCAGGGAAGATGCGAAGGCGCAACAACCAGTCTACTACGTGAGCCGAGCCTTGAGGGACGCGGAGACCAGGTACTCCAAGTTAGAAAAACTAATTTACTGTCTTCTGATCGCAGCCAGGAAGGCTCCGACCTTACTTTCAGGAGCATACCATAACGGTCCTCACGGACCAACCAATAAGAGCCGTCCTCCACCGAGCAGACGCTTCAGGAAGAATCGCCAAATGGGCGATCGAGCTCACGGAGTTCGACATCAATTACCGGCCCAGGCCATCGATCAAGGCTCAGATACTGGCGGACTTCGTGCTGGAATGCACCGCACCAGTTGAAGCCGAGCTTGAATCAAGCGAGACTATCATCGGAGGGAGACCAGGCCCCAACGAAGCCGAGCTGTGGCGGTCGAGCTTCCCTGAAGAAAGGGCCGACCTTCTTGAAGGCGCCTGGGTTCTGCATGTGGATGGCTCATCCAACTCTAGCGGGGCCGGCGCAGGGCTGGTCCTGGTTAGCCCCGAGGGGATCGTCACCGAGTACGCATTGCGCTTCGAGTTTCCCACAACCAACAATGGGGCCGAGTATGAAGCGCTGATAGCCGGGCTGCAGATAGCCAGGGAATTGAAGGTGGGTCGGCTTCAAGTCTATAGCGATTCCCAGTTGGTGGTCGGTCAGGTCGGCGGCAGCTACGAGGCGCGGGAGGAAAGCATGGTGATGTACCTCGGGAAGGTGAAGAACTTAATACCAGCCTTCGACAGCTTCGACATTCGGCACATCCCAAGGACCGGGAATACAAGGGCCGACCTCCTCTCCAAGTTGGCCACCTCTGCCCCGGCCGAACTACCAAAAGAAGGTGTTTCTGGAAACTCTGAAGTGCCCGACCACCGAGGAACCTCAGGCCGTCCTGCGGACGGACTTCGAGCCCAGCTGGATCGATCCGCTGATCGCCTACCTCGAAGAAGGGGTCCTCCCTCACGACCGGAGAGAAGCTCGGAAGCTCAGGAGTCAAGCCTCCCGCTACGTCTTGTACGAGGGCAGGTTATATAAAAGGTCGTACTCCCTCCCGTTGCTGAGGTGCCTCCGACCCTCTGAGGCCTGCATCGCGCTACAGGATGTCCACGAAGGACTCTGCGGAAGTCACGCGGGAGCCAGATCCCTATCGCAAAGACTACTTCGGCAAGGGTACTACTGGCCAACCCTACTTCGTGATTCCACGGAATACGTGAAGAGAATGTGACCGCTGCCAGAAGAACGCCAGCGTGCAAAGGCAGCCGGCATCCGAACTCACTCCGCTCACTGCACCCTGGCCCTTCGCGCAGTGGGGGATGGACATCCTCGGCCCCTTCCCAACGGCGTCCGGACAACGGAAGTTCCTCCTGGTCGCGATTGACTACTTTACCAAGTGGGTCGAGGCGGAACCACTAGCGAAGATCACCGAGGCCAAGGTGCAGGACTTCGTCTGGAAGACGCTGATCTGCCGGTTCGGTCTGCCCCGAGCCCTCATAACCGATAATGGGCGACAGTTCGCTGGAGCCCGGTTTGCCGAGTTCTGCGAAGGACTAAACGTCTCCCACCACTTCACATCGGTGGCTCATCCGCAAGCCAATGGGGAAGCCGAAGTGACCAATCGGACCCTGCTGCAAGGCCTCAAGAACGAGGCTCGACAGGGCAAAAGGGGCCTGGGCAGACGAACTCTACCACGTCCTCTGGGCATACCGAACAACGCAGAGGGTACCGACCGGCGAGACACCCTTCGCCTTGGCCTTCGGCACCGAGGCAGTCATCCCGATCGAGCTCAAACTTCCCGTCTGCTCGAATCGTGGGCTTCAACGAGCAACTCAACCCCCAGGACCTCAGAGCCAACCTCGACCTTCTAGAAGAAAAGAGGGAGGCAGCCCGCATCCGGATGGCCGCCTACCAACGGAAGGTGGCTCGGTATTACAATTCCAGAGTCAAAAGCAAGGCGTTCAGAGTTGGGGACTTAGGTGCTCCGACGAGCAGCCGTCTCTCCAGCCCCAGAGTCAAGGGAAAGCTCGTCCCAAATTGGGAAGGTCCGTACGAAGTGGTAGAGGTCCGACCTGGATATCGCCTAAAGGAGCTCGGAGGACTAGCGCTTCCCCGACCTTGGAACTCAGAAAACCTGAGAATGTGTTTCCCTCAATAATCGTTTATCGGAGAACCTCGTCCTTGAGCAAAGTCGAAGGCCCCACAAAAGGACGGGATGGGGGGAGAAGCGAGGACGACGGTCCGGATGTGCCCCCACAGCCGGCTAGGAACAGGAGGAGAACCTCGTCCTAGCACGTGAGCAAAGTCGAAGGCCCCGTTCACAAAGGACGGGATGGGGGGAGAGAAGCGAGGACGACGGTCCTCATGTGCCCCCACAGCCGGCTAGGAACAGGAGGAGAACCTCGTCCTAGCGTGAGCAAAGTCGAAGGCCCCGTCACAAAGGACGGGATGGGGGGAGAAGCGAGGACGACGGTCCTCATGTGCCCCCACAGCCGGCTAGGAACAGGAGGAGAACCTCGTCCTAGCGTGAGCAAAGTCGAAGGCCCCGTCCACAAGGACGGGATGGGGGAGAAGCGAGGACGACGGTCCCATGTGCCCCCACAGCCGGCTAGGAACAGGAGGAGAACCTCGTCCTAGCGTGAGCAAAGTCGAAGGCCCCCACAAGGGGGGAGGCGAGGACGACGGTCCCCATGTGCCCCACAGCCCGTTGGAACAGGAAGAGAACCTCGTCCTGACGTGAGCAAGGTCCAAGGCCGAGCCCCAGAGTCTACGGCAAGCTTCGCTGCAGGTAGCTTCCTCTTCCTCAGGACTTCTTGAACTCCCTTTGAGGGGGGGGCTGTTGGGGATAAATCCCGCTCCTGCCGAAGCCCGGCCCAACGCTCAGCCCAATGTAACCAGTAGCCGCTGAAGAGCTTCAGCGCCAGGCGCCAGGCCGAGCCCCTAACACGGCCGAACTGCCTAGAGGCCGAACTCCCCTGCACCAAGGTCCGGGCCGAACTGCCTAGAGGCCGAACTCCCAGCGAGCCCTGGCCGAACTCCTTCGGACCCCACGGCCGAACTCCTTCGGACCGACCTCAGGCGAGCCCACGCAGCCGAACCCCTTCGGACCGACCCCAGGCGAGCCCGTGCAGCCGAACTCCTTCGGACCCCACGGCCGAACTCCTTCGGACCGACCTCAGCGAGCCCACGCAGCCGAACCCCTTCGGACCGACCCCAGGCGAGCCCGTGCAGCCGAACTCCTTCGGACCCCCACGGCCGAACTCCTTCGGACCGACCCCAGGCGAGCCCGTGCAGCCGAACTCCTTCGGACCGACCCCAGGCGAGCCCATGCAGCCGAACTCCTTCGGACTTCCCACGGCCGAACTCCTTCGGACCGACCCCAGGCGAGCCCATGCAGCCGAACTCCTTCGGACTTCCCACGGCCGAACTCCTTCGGACCGACCCCAGGCGAGCCCATGCAGCCGAACTCCTTCGGACCCCACGGCCGAACTCCTTCGGACCGACTTCAGGCGAGCCCAAGTGGCCGAACCCCTTCGGACCGACCCTAGGCGATCGAACTCCTCAGCGAGCCCTGGCCGAACCAACTAGCAACCGAAGTCCTTCAACTGGCCAGCCGAGCTTCTTCGGGCCTCTCAGCGGTCGAACTCCTCGGCAACCGTCCCACGGCCGAACTCTACAGATGGCCGACCCTTCAGCCAGACGAACTCCCCCAGCTTCCCCCTTCGGCCGAACTCTGTTACAAGTCCGAACTCCATTGGACGAACTGTCGCCTGCAGCAAGACCGGACGGCGCCTTCCTCTCCGTACCGGAACTCCGTGCGGCCCACGACTCGCCGGTATGGCTCCCACGACGACTCGCCGGTATGGCTCCCACGACGACTCGCCGGTATGGCTCCCACGATCTACCGGACGACGCCTTCCTCTCCGTACCGGACTCCATGCGGCCCACGGCTCGCCGGTATGGCTCCCACGATCTACCGGACGACGCCTTCCTCTTCCGTACCAAACTCCATGCTGCCCGACGACTCTCTGCCAGACGGCACAGCCGTCACCATCAACTAAGCTCCGCTATAAAAGGACCCCTCCCGACATACTAAGGCTAAGCTCTCTGAACTCTCGACTCTCTAAGCTCTCCTCCACATCTCTAAGCTCCGGAACTCATTCCGAGCACTCCATTACTGTTGGCCGGAAACTAACTTGACCGTCGGAGGGTCCTGCCGGAGCCACCACCCCACCGGTTTCGGGCGGGACTTTGTTTTGCAGGTCCCCGGCGGCGCCCAGCGGCCTCGATTGCGGCGACCTCCGGCGGCGACGGATTTCTGCACCAACATACGCCATGATATGTACACGATCAGATGTGGCATACTCACTAGGTGTAGTAAGTAGATACCAATCTAATCTAGGAGAGAATCATTGAAAGATTGTTAAAACCATCCTGAAGTATTTAAGAAATACTAAGGATCAGTGGTTTGTATACGGTGAATTAGACTTAAAACTTATGTGATTTACAGACTTTAATTTTTAGTCTGATCATTATGATAGTAAGAGTGTGTCAGGATATATATTTACCCTTAATGGTGGGGCCATCTACTGAAAGAGTTCCAAATAGCACACTATGGCCAATTCAGTTTGTGAGGTGGAGTATGTCGCTGCATCAGATGCTGCCAAAGAAGCAGTGTGGCTAAAAAAATTCATCATCAAGCTCGGAGTACCATTCTTCCTTGATGGTCTAGTTCTGCTCTATTGCGATAGCTCTGAAACCATTGCTCAAACGAAGAAATCAAAGGTACACCAACAGACGAAGCATATTCTACGTTGCTACCATCTTATCTGAGAGATTGTGGATCGAGATGATGTCGACCTTCAGAAGATCGACGAAAAGGAGAATCTAACCGATCCATTCACTAAAGCTATTATGGTGAAGGAGTTCGACGACTTTAAGTCGAAGATAGGTATTAGATACTGCACCGATTGATTTTAGTCCAAGTGAAAAATTATTGAAAATATGTTCTAAAGCTAATCGTCAGTCTATTGACGGTTGGACCATATATTTATAATTATATATAAATTATAAATTAATAAAAATTATTTTAATTTTTTTTATCATAAATTCTGTTATCTTCTAATAAACTTCTGTGTTGTGATGAAGTCCTTAGGACTATCTAGATTCGGCAAAGGAGGATTTGTCATTTAGTCCTTAAATAGTTTACGATTAAATAATACGTTGTTACTTAGGACGACAACGTTTATCAAGTATAAATCGTTGTGTACCATATAGATTGGTTGTCCTCATAACCAAGGAGTATTGAGATACTGATATGACATGCAAGTAAGATGTATGGGTACATCTGCACTGAACGTGACTAACTTTGGAGCTTTCCTCCTATCAAGATTAGCTTCGATGGAATATGAGTATAAATATTCCTTCGATCTGAAATCATCATGGTGACTTCCAAGCAACTCACTATATTTTGGTGTCGGACTATCTGAATTTCTAATTCAGTGATGCAAGATTTTTGGGCACAGTCAAGTACTTATGAAGTCGGTACGTGTATCAAGATGAGATTGACCACTCTTGATTTTAGGAGTTGTGTTCAATTGTGTTTTAATTTAGCAAAATCTTGATCAGAGTAGTCTTAGTGAGGAGTCATGGGACTAATTACTTTGAGACACGATATGGATGTATTTTTTAGGGTTGACAATCTAACCCTGAGTCATCTATTACATAGAGGTCATAGGGATGAATTATACGATAACCATATTCATATAGGTTCTGAATGTTGTGATTGTGATTATTCAACCTATTCGGACGTCGGATATCATTGCTAGATGGTCACTTCGATTAGTATAGAAATTAGTTTTTGTGCTACCGACTTAGGTTCGAACCTATGGGATCACACATATTAGGAGTTTCTATCGATCTGATGGCTGATCAAGAGTCTCATTGGTCTAAGACTCTATGGTCAAGAGTCCTATTGGACTGAAACTCTGAGTCTAACTTGTCTAGGACTCTCTGATCAAGAGTTTCATTGGTTTAGAACTCTATGATTAAAGAGTCTCACTGAACTGAGACTCTATGACCAAGAGTCCTACTGGACTGAAACTCTGAGTCCTACTTATCTGGGACTCTCTGATCATGAGTCCTGATAATCTAGGATATTATGGTCAAGAATCCCACTGGACTGGGACTCTAAGATCAAAAATTTTATTGGGCTAAAACTTTGAGTTCTACTCGTCTGGGACTCTCTGATCAAGAGTTTTACTAGTCTGAAACTCTATGATCGTGAGTTTGATTCGTTTGGGATATTGGGTTCAAGAGTTCTATTGATTTAGGACTCTTCAAGAGTTTCATGTTGATAGGATTCTATTGCCCAGTAATCCATTCGATTTGGATTCAAATATTTTTGAAGAATTAATTAGTAATTTAATTACTGATTAGCTTAATTTGATTGAGCGATGAAGATTTGATCAAATTTGATTAAATTTGATTCGATTGGATTTGATCCGATCAGGTCATGAGATAACCTAATCGCTATCGAAGTTTTGACCTTGATTTGATCAAGACGTAGATCTAATTAATTTTTAATTAATTAAAATTTTATTAAATTAGGTTAAGCCTAATTTGGTTGGATTTAAGCTGATTTAATTAGGTCTAAATTAATTGGTTTGGTTGAAACCAATTAGGACCAAGTCAAATGAAGTTTGAATTCAAATTCTCCCATACGCCCATCATTTTTGACTTTTCCACTCTACTTCCCACATCCTTCTTTTTGTTTGTCAAATATTTTTTGAGAAATAAAAATATGCACATAGAAGGAGAGTCCTTCTACGTGTTAAAGTCAAGAGAGGGGGCGTTGGATAAGGATAAGAGGCTTATTTGATTTTTGAAATCAAGTGAGTGGTTAAAACCTCTCAATCACTCAATCTTTATTATTTTTTATATAATTTTTTTATGGTATTTACATCAATAAATTATGAAAATTTTTGTGCATATAGGAAGGGGTTATAATTATATGATAAAAATTTTAGAATGTTTGAGCATCAATTCTAGGTGAAAAAAATCTTAGAGTGAAGGTGAATAGGATCCTACAGCACTTTTCTTTTCCTTCATACCTCTCTTCTCTTATGATTTTTACCTCTAAGGATATCTTATTTTTAGATATAATCTAAATAGAGATTATAGATCTAAAAGTTATCTTTTCATAAAAACTTATTTCATAAAAAAACTCCATATAGAGAGGGCGTGATAGAATTTTTAGTGTATCAGGATTTTTGGGCTAAGTGAAATTCTAGATTCGAAAATCTGGGTTCGGGTAGAGAGATCGAGTGTTGTAAGCATCGGATTGCCACCAAATTTGAAACACATCTTCATCATTCTCTAATATTTATGTTCTAATTTTTTAAAATATTTAAAAAATAAGAAAATATATGATCGATCAGATTGATCGTGATCAGCCATCGAAGGCTCCGACGAAAAGCTAGCACTCCAGTGGGGCTGATCGGGATCAAGAGCTCCGTGTGGACCAACCATAGAGGCTAGACACATGTGCGGCTGTGATGTGATACCAAAGCATTATCCAATGGACTCAGATTACGGTGATCGACTACCCACGAAAAAGTATTATGTTCTGAACACGTAGATGTAGTAAATAGTTTATTACATAGCTTTATTTTCAGATCTATTGATGTATGCATGTATATTATGTTTAGATCCTAATATATAGGGTTAAATAATCTGATATAATCAGTAGATAATTAATTAGATTAATTATTTTTTACTATATTATTGCTATTTTTAAAATATTTTTCGAAAGTAGCATGGCAAATCCTGCACTATTTTCTTCATCATGGAACTCACTCGATTTTTTTTTTTTCAAGCATGGGAAGAGGGATGCACGATAGGGAGGCAGTGGGTTCCATCACATGAAATAGGAGATTTAATTCTCCTATTTTGGTCCCTTCCCTGCTGACCGCCTTAATAGGTTGGCTAGCCCATAGGACTATCTGGGCTGAGCATTACATAGCTGATAAAGTGGAGAGCTCGGAGAAAAAAATTTTGGAGATAATTTATCCCACCCCACACTGCCATCCCCCTCTACTAACATGGAAGGTCGACAAAGCGGAGTGCTCAAGTAGCAAGGTCCATAGAAGAGAACCATTGGTGGAAATCGAGCATTGAATACCTTCCTCCTCACTTGCTTTGTCTTGCCTTGCATCACCATCCCCCTCAAGTACTACTCCTCCCCCATCACCGCCCACTTTATCTCCCTCCTCCACACCATCATCCACCCTCACCCCTTCTATGTCCCCTCGGCTGCCTGCCCTAACCTACTCCATCCCCTCACCTCTGAAACTTGGGAGGATATATACCACTTATGGTATTCTCCACTACTATCACTAGAGGAATTAGTTGGTGAGGTAGGCTTTGCGATATGAATTCAGGATCAGAGATAGTTGCGATGCTAATAGGCGGCCATATTGATTTTGGTTGTTGGGCAATGTATAGTAGCAATGGTGAATGGGAGTGAAATCAGCAAAGAGAGCTTTTTTTTAGAAAAGTAATTATAATTGATTCCTTTTTCTCTCCTCCAATTGCGAAAATTATTGGTTAGAATTGCTCAACCACATAGACTTTGGACCACCTAATAAAATATCATTCAATAAGGCTAAAAAAATATTGAATAAAAATTAGATTTGCAGTGGCTAACTATGTTTAATTGTATACTTTATTTTTATTTATACTTCTCAACAAGCGAAGAGTTTGAACTTTTAAATCATCAAATAATATGATGATATTTTATTGGATCATCCAAAATCTATATAATAGAATAATTTTAATCAATAATTTCTCTTTCTATTAGCGATTTTTTTTCTTTCTACCAATAGAGATCCATCAACATATCGATTATTCATTGAATCGGTCCAAAAATGACGTTATGGATCTGATTCAATTAGTAATTTTTCCTTAATCAAGGTTCTTTTCCCCTAAGATCGATGGCTGCTTTTTTTTGATAATTATGCTATGCTGATATGGTAGTAGAAGAGAGAAATTGAAGGAAACCAACTCCTTTGCGGTGCGTGAGATGCACGGCACATACTGAGGTGCATCGTGCTAGTTGTCGATCCCATCATGGATGGCCAACAAATAAAACATGTTGCATATATTTACAACTTGTGCCTGTGTATATGTTATTTGCTAGCCGTCCATCTTATGATGGATGGCCAGCATGATGCACCATACTCTGTGGTCTACGACAGAGGATCTACACTCAAGTTGAAGAGGTCTCTTACCCTTCTCCTAGCCATACAATGCCTCCCTCCCTCCTCACCGCCTCTCAAACCTTCACCTTCGCCACCCAGCTTCTCCTTCTAGAGCCCTCTGCCATCTCTTATGTCATCGCCTTCCTCATTGCTAATTTCCATCTCTCCCACGTCAACCCCACCCAACTCTCTAATGCCCTCACCGACGGCAAGCACCTCCGCATCTCCATCGGTGATCTATCCCTCCTCCGTCCCTCCTCAACGAGCCCACCCGATCTAGACAACATGGATGGAGAGGTAAGGGGATATCGCCCGAGCCTTCGCGGTAGGTGCTAGTGAGAGGCAAGCCAGGCAGTGGCTAGCATGGGTGTTCTAAGCGGTGCTTGGCAAGCAAAGCGACATCGTGCAAGTGGAAGTGTGGGTTGCTGCTGGCCCAGATAGTGGCACTAGAGGTAGACCCAATCTTCTTCTTTGCCATTTCACTTGGTGAACAGCTATAGTAACGGTGGAGGGCGGAGATGAATGAGGCATAGTTTTCACTTCTTGCATGGATCCCACGTTTAGCACTAGGAAACCCCAATAACCATGAGTTCTTTCTCAAGCTTCCTACTGGCCTTGGCTATGATGCCATGCTCGTAAAACAGGATCCTAACCATCTTAGGAGTCCAAATCCCTCTGTTGGGAGAATCAGATTTTCTCGTCCCGATTCCAGATCGGCTCCTTTCTACACACCTATATAAGAAGAGCCAAGCGATCCCAAGAGGGAAGGTTTTAGAAGAATTTTTTTTTATGATTCAACTCTCATGAGAATTGTTCATGGCCAACTATCGTTCATCAGCCAACTGTCATTCATGATCGATTGTCATTTATTGGCCGACTATCATTCATAGTCGACTATCATTTATTGGCCAACTATTATTCATAGACGGCTGTTATTCATCGATCGACTACTATTCATGATTGATTGTTATTCATCGATCGATGACTATCATTCATAGCCAATTGTCATTCATTAGCCGACTACTGTTCATGGTCGACTGTCATTCATCGACCGACTGTCATTCATCGGCCAACAACTATCATTCATGATCGACTGTCATTCATTGACCAACTACTATTCATGATCGACTATCATTCATTGACCGACTACTATCATTCATAATCAACTATCATTCATCGATCGACTATTATTCATGACCGACTATCATTCATCGATCGACTACTGTTCATGGTCGACTGTTATTCATGGCTGACTACTATTTATAAGTGACTGCTCAATCTACAATCATGAATCCACAATCAATCAACGATAACGATAATTCTCCACGATCATTAGTGGGTATAACTGCCCACTAATTCTATAATAATGGCCTGATAATAGAGATTAACTATCCTTTACTGCTATAAAAAATAGGACTCATGATGTCTAACCATTACAAATGGTTACTAACAATTTGTCTATGAAAGAAAGGTAAATAAAAGTATTGGTAAGACTCTTCTGGGCAAAAACTCTATCATACTTTCTACTTTCTTGTTCGATCAAATTTCTTCTCTCTAACTTAAGCATCAGAGGGTTTCTACTGAAAACAACTTTAGTCAATGAGGACTTATTTTGTAGGTAGTTTTCTCACAATAGAAATTTGGCCGCAATAGATTGGTGTGCCAAGTAGGAGGCAAATAAGCTCTAAAAGAACAATGGCAAAAGAAAAAGCCCAGAATACATCCGTCAATAATGGCAGGCAATCTTCCCATGGGGGAGGCCGTCTGGGTCAGAACATCATGCTCCATTGCGAGTGATGGTGGTGAATTAGCAGCTTCCTACCTTCTTGATTCAATAGATACAAGATTTTATAGCCATGATATATAGCCTCTAATAATCAGTGACGGTCCAACATTATTCAAAAGTGCTCTCAAACCCCCATCTATATTCTTCTTGGAAAATAGCAGTCTCAGGACATTTGATCCAAAGTCAAAATCAAACTGAGGTAAAATTTAAAACTAAGATGAGAATTTTTACCAAAGCTATTCATAGTCTTCAACACTGTAAAACAGTGACAACAGCAAATAAAGAAACTGGTACCATAGGTTGCACCTTCAAGGTACAACCATCATGCTCCACTCCATATCGATAATGCTCTCGACACTCATAACATGCTAACTCCTAGTCCACTAGCATTCATAATATGTCATCTCTTGACATATTTGGCATTCGCAATGTGCCGACTTTGAAGAATAGCGGTCCCCCTCTCCTCGACAAGCATCCAAAAAGAAGAAATGACCATGTCTTCTTTTTAGTTCTTCTAAAGAAGATTCCATACCTGGATATTTTTGAGTCACGACAGTGGTTCAATGACTACGACCATAGTGTAGTTAAATCTATCAAATATCGTGCCAAAGAAAATTGATGATGAATAAACAAATGATTCGATGATAAATGGCTCAAGATGATCTAACGACAAATACGAGCTCCAGTTCAAGATAATCTAATGATAAATATGAGCTCCGACTCATGCCTCGAAGGGCCAAAGTGAAAAAAATATCGATCTCTGAATCGAGACGAGTCCCAAGACGACCAACATGTCGACTCAACCACAGTCAGACAGAAGACATGCCAACTCGACCACGATCAAATGGAAGATATGCTGACTCAACTATGGTCAGTTAGAAGATAGCTGACTTGACTACGGTCGGTTGAAAAATATACCGACTTGACTTCGATCAGTCGAAAGATATTTGGCTAATCTTCGTCTATCAAATGCTTAGAAAATTTATGTCTAAAAATTAGTCAGCTGATACCTAATTAATAGACAAATTCTACGACCACAACCACCGATTGATAGTCGGCTAAATTGATAACAATTATCTATAAAAAAAAGAGCTAAGGAAAAACTACAAAATAGTTGAAGACTCTATTTTCGAGAGAATTATTAATATTTGCAGTCGAAACGATCACAGAATCGAGGCTCAAAGACATAATAGAAAATGCACTAACTCCCATCGTTCAATGTGTGAAGTTATCTTGGACTTGGGAGTAGGGGCAATATTGGGATAATCGGATCTTCTCATCCTGATTCGAGATTGGCTCCTTGCTACAAGCCAACATAAGAAGATTCAAGAAATTCTAAGAGAGGAGGCTCTAGAAGAAAAAAAAATTTATGATTCAGCTCTCATGAGAACTGTTCATAGCTGACTGTCATTCATCGATCAACTATCATTCATGATCGACTATCATTCATCGATCAACTATTGTCCATGGTGGACTGTCATTCATCGATCGATGACTGTCATTCATGACCGACTATTATTCATCAACCAACTATTATTCATAGCCGACTGTCATTCATCGACTGACTATCATTCATGGTCGACTGTCATTCATTGATCTATGACTCATGGCCGACTATCATTCATCGATTGACTACTATTCATGGCCGACTGTCATTCATCAACTGACTACTATCATTCATGGCCGATTGTCATTCATCAATCGACTGTCATTCATGGCCAATTGTTATTTATTGATCGACTATCATTTATAGCCAACTGTCATTTATCGACCGACTATTATTCATGGTCGACTGACATTCATGGCTGACTGTCTAATCTACAATCATAAATTTATAATTAATCAATGGTAACGATAACTCTCCATTATCATTAGTGGACATAACTGTTCGCTAACTCCATAATAATAGTCTGATAATGGAGATCAACTATTCTTTAGTACTATAAAAAATGAGATCCATAATATATAATTGTTATAAATCGTTATTAACAATTTACTTATAAAAGAAAGATAAATAAAAAGTATTGTTAAGATTTTTGTAGGTGTAATCGTTACGGATGGTTATGGAAGGTTACTAATAATTTTTTTATAAAATTTTTATAAAAAAAAAAATAAATAAAAAGTGGGCAAAAACTCTATCATACTTTTGTTTGAATAAATTTTTCTTTTCTAACTTTAACTTTAAGGATGTCCACTGAAAATAATTCTGGAGGACTTATTTTGCACGTAGTTTTCTCCACGGGTGCAATGGGGATTTAGCCGCAACCCTCGAACCTTATATTAGCTTTCTTCTTTCCCAAAGGGCCTCTCTCACAGTCCAGAAGAATCAAGAGATGGCCTAACCAAATTAACCCTTTCTCCTTTACGCCGCTGCCCTCCTTCCTCCAGTCCCTCCGAGCTAGTGCCACTCCTATATGTCACGTCGGAGATGGCCGCCATGAACCCCTTCGATCTCCTTGGGGACGACGAGAACGACGATCCCTGGCCTGCGAACGCCGCTCAGCAGCAAAAGATCGTAGTCAAGAAGCCCATCCCCAGTGCCCGGAGATGATGTCCTAATGATCCCCATGGAGGCGGAGTTTTCAAAGAAGTCCTAATGACCTCAGGCTACCGAGTTAAAGAACCTTGGTTAACGGTGAATGAGAGACTGAAAGCCGGACACGGCAAGGAGTGGTTCGCACGTTTTACAGCTCATGTGGTAGACCGGGTCTAGAATATAATTTCTCCGTTGCAGGATCCCACTCTAGATACCCAAGAAAAAGACCGATCGAAGCCGAACATCAGTTTGGACGGCAGAAAATCCTGATGCGTATGCGAACTCGGATGTGGGCTGCGTCTATTAACCTTAGGCTCCTGCCTTTTGTAGCTGGGTGAGGTGAGTAAAGTGATGGGTTGGTCCCTAGCCTCCTCTGGCATCGGAAAAAAAAAGTTTTTTTTTTTTTTTTTAAAAGCAATGAAAATATGGGAGTACTATATTATTAAACAATAACAGCCCTTCATCCTTTTTCATGATGAAGGGCAAGAGTAGCTAGCGGGATAAAAGCTCTCAACCTCTTGCAAATAAGTCAAACGGACCTGGATCATATTTGAGATCAAATCGAATTTGACTGGATCCATCTTCAATGGAAAAGACCCACGGTTGAGGCAAGGTTTCCAATGAGAGGTCCAATTGGCTCAGGTATAGATCACATGATACTTAATATGACCTGATAAGACTCAAGACGACTGGATTTCGGTTTGCAACAATCAACTGAAAAATTCAAACTTAGGCCGATAAACGTTGTATTGACCAGATTTTGCCTAAGTCAATTATATTAGGTTATCGGACGCTGGCCTTGGACATGGTGGTCCAATTTCTCAACTATGGACCCGAGAGCAAATGTCCGGGAAATATTTTTTCATGTCATACTCCCAGCGGTTGGGCTGCGTCGGTGAAGAAAGCATCCGGCCAGGCAAGCAGCTCGGCCCGGCCTATTTAAAATCAGTGGACCCTATCAGATCAGACGGCGTTCTGAGGAAGACGAGAGGATCACGTCGCAGAAATGAGAGACTCGTACGGAGAGAAATCCTTCGCTGGTCCACCTACGTGACCAGCCAAATCCACGGTGGATAACACGCCACATTAACCCTTGTATTTCACGAATTCTCGATTGCGCGTTATTTACCGTACACGTGCTTCAAGATCTGCGCTGATCACCTAGGCGTGGTCCAGGCAATAATTTTCTTGGACCACGCATCATGCAGATGATCGCCACCTC
This sequence comes from Cocos nucifera, assembly GCA_006176705.1. NCBI lineage: Eukaryota > Viridiplantae > Streptophyta > Magnoliopsida > Arecales > Arecaceae > Cocos > Cocos nucifera. Next base: position 330,042 of record QRFJ01000137.1, on the reverse strand, counting down.
CGTTTCTGTCCTTTTCGGGGCCACTATAAGTACCGACAAAGAAAGGGAAGGCAGAAGAAAAAGGGAGAAAGAAAGAGGAGAAGAAGCGAGAGAAAGCGCAAGGAGAAGAAGGGGCATGGGTACATGTAAGTCCCACGTCGGCCATTTCGTCCGTGGAACGAAGTCTTCCCATTCTTATTTCTTTCTGTCGATGATCTTGTTCGATGGGTTTTTGTTTTCCATTCGTAAATGGTTTCTTGTTCCGAATGCCGTCGAGGGATTTTTTTTTTTTTTTTTTCCAGTTCTCTTTACGAATCTCGGTTTCTGGATTGCACGACGGGTCTTTGAAAGCTGAATTCTGGGCGGTTGATCGTTGAACCCTATCAAAGATTCTAGTTGTGCTATGGCTTTTTTTCTCTCTTTTTCTTCTCTCGTGTTGCGCTCGCGTGTTCTTCTTGCTCTTCGTGTGATGCCGCGGCACTGCGTGCCCCTTTGAACGCGCTTATCGATCTGTTGAAACTTCCGCTTCTTGTTTTTCCCCTTTTCCCCGTTTCTCCCCTTCTCACAGTGTTCTTTGATATTGACATTAGCTTCCTTGCTGAGAATTTGTGAGTTATTGAAATCTTGTAGCCGATCCAGTTTCTTGAATCTTGAAACTTGTAATAGTTCCTTTTCTCGATTTCATCTGTGAATTCTTGCTCTTCTTCCTCTTTCTTACCCTGAACCGAATTCAGGCTTCATCTGTGAGACCGCATTGCAAATCGAAATATTGGACTTTCTTTACTTGTAATTTTTTGTAATGATTGCACCAATTAAACTTTTTGATTTTCTTGTGGATATTTTTGCAAACCCTAAAAACAGGAAAAGTCGCGTTCACTTTCACCAACAGTATGAATAACAGTGACTTGAATAGACTCAGAGATAGCACTAAATAGGAATAAATGTTTATTGAGGATTCTTATAACGTGACTTCATTAGTTGGCAAAGGGATTGATGGTGATCACGATGGGAGGTATTTAGCCCATTCATTTCAGCACTCGCTTTGGTACTTCACAGTCTGACTTGGTTTTCTTCTTGGTATAATTAAGCACTTTGAAGCTAGGTGAAGCAGATGGGTATTCCTCTTCCTACCATGCTCCACCTCACAAGCAGATGTGGGAAAGAGCTTAGACTCCAATGTCTCTATGATGTGTTCAAAATCAGTTTTCATCATCTGGAAAAGCATGATATTTATTGGTTGCATTGGGATGAGGAAACCCGCAACTTTCTCTTCTCTGAATTTAAGTAATACTTTCTAGATACAGCTTGAGTACCTGAATTGGAGGATTTCTTTTCTTGAATTTTTAAAGAGACTATATTGCTTTTAAATAACATTTTTTGCAATTTTTATGCTGTCCTGTATTTTTTGCAGCCATGACAAAAGATTTCTTGCATCCTATTATTTTTTTTTTAAAATATATTGCACTACATAAGTTTCCTGAATTTCTGAACCGATAATCTTCAGCATCTTTCAGTGGTAAGAATATGTTCACAAAATCTTGCTTGGAAGGGAAAGCTGTAAAGAACAACCTCAGGGGAAACCAACAATATGTAGGTTAGGAATGGCTCATTATTATAAACATGTTATTGGGACTTTGTGAAGATAGAATTGTTAGATTAAAGTAAAAGTAAAGCAAGTTGTCTGGCCATGTAGTACTTTAGTCAAACCAAAGTTGTGATAAATTTGACATCTATCTAGAACTTTAGGTCTTATGAAACAAGTGATTTTTTGAGAGGGACAAATATGCCATCATGAAAGAAAAGATCCAAGTTGACCTCACAAGGATGCAGATTTGAATATGTGGCATGGGACAATATATGCTCGATCAATTATCTTTTTTAATTCCAGTGGTTTTTAAAGATCAAGCAGGAGAGATGCTTCACTCTTGTTGCAGCAATGTGTGGTCAATAGTGCTGGTGGACCTTAAATCCCTTGATAAATCCTTGGTATAGTTTGCCATTGAAATAATGAACGCAATTCAGTCACATGCTCATGCAAAGCCATACTTTGTACACTGACCAAAACATTAGTGTTAGCATAGTTTGTCATGCTTGTGCATTGATGAATATCCTTTCTGTTTATGTGTTGTTCAGTTGCATCAGTTATCTCAAAATTGATAAGCATCTTTTATAAGTCTTACACTTTGTTTCAGGCAGTCAAGGAAGTACCTTTAATGTCACACTGCTCAAGTTTCACCCAGAGTTCAAAAAGCTTCGGTGCACTGCATTGTTTACTCCTTGTAAGACAAAAAGTAGCAGATTAGAAGCACTGAATGGGTTGAAAGGAACTCAGATATGGCAAGAACCAGTGCATGCTGCTGGGTTTAATAAGCAGGCTCAGAGACTCGTGAATTCATTGGTTGCAAGATGTTGCTTATCTTCTGGAAGTATGTGCCCTTTCAATGTAACTTTTTTTTTTTAACCTAATTTGTAACTTATCTATAAATCTCAACTAGTGGTTTTAGGTTTGTCATATCGATAACCGCAATTTGTTAGACAAAGCAGTGCAGTTTGCTTGGATAATTTATAATAGAGGGTAAATTTTATCGTTATAGATGAAAAACTTAAATACAGCTTGAGGTCTTATATCTTATAGTGCACTTGCAATGGGGCATGTCAATGCACATGTGAGCGGGGAAAAGGAAAAAAAAAAAAATATCTTAAGTTATACTATACTAACCATAAAAATACTTATCAATAAAATAATACTATTTGTTCAAAAAGCAGTCATCGGTAAATAGGGTTTGATTTGAGATAAATATTTCCACATTTCTATCATATCACGTTTTCAAAAACAATCCAAAATCTTTCCATATTTTTATCAGATCATTGTTTTATGTCAAATCAGTTTTAAAAATAAATATCCACAAATATGGTTTGTTTGGAAGAAATCTTTATGTTCTTTTATCAGATTGGTCTTTAGAAAGCAATCCCAACCAGAATTTTTTTCTGTTTTTTTTGGAGTTGGATCTTCTCCAGCTATGGTTTCAATTGGAAAGGTCCAATCTCAAATCTTGACCACCTATGCTTGCATGGCAGCTCATGATGTAGTGGGTCCCATGCTTTACATGGATGGTGCGTTGCTCCATGCATGGGGACTTGCTGCATCTCGGGTCGTGATGCCTATCACAGATGGCCCATGTTGGAGACTAGACCTTCACAAGCTCTTATCTCTTGACCTGTTTTACGTGGACATGAGTGTCTAGCTCCTAGAGTCCTTGTCGGATACATATCCAAATTGGGTACTTACCACAGATGCATGGAAACTTACCATATTTGTCTATCTACAACTTTTAGACACTGATAGAGAGTTGGATGTCAATTATGTTAAAAGTGACATTTTGTTCTTTTTAAAAGATTGATCAAGAGTGAAGTGCTAAAATAAGTTAGCAAAATGTCATTTTTCTAAAATTCTTATGCTTATTGTGAAATTTGAATGATAAGCATGTATATTGGAAGAATTATATATTTAATATTTCTTTTATCAACATTTTAATTATAGTTTTAAATTAAAATTATTCCTTTTTTTTTATGTGTCTCATGTCTTCATTTTCTCCTCTTGTTGAGTCAGACACTTGGACAGATTTCTAAAGCTGACACTTGAGTCCATGCCCATGCAGCACTGTCCTTTTGACTGGAGAGGATTTGAGTCCTTTTCTATTTTGATAGTTATATTTCTTTTTCCTTTTTTAACATCTGGAATTAATGTGGGGTGATGAGTTATATACTATAGAAAAATTGGGAAGGCATTTTCAGTATAAAAATGATAGACAGAATTTACAGAGAATAATGCCTACCTTTGGAACTGTCTTTTTAATGAAGTATAGCTTATAATGCATCAACTTTCCTTCTATGAGACACTCCAAATTTTGCCCTCATTTTTTTTATAATTTTTCTGCTGCTACTTACCAAGACAGGTTAACGTAAATAGGCATTGGAAATGTTTAGGAGTTATAATATTTTTTGGATTACTAAGCATATAAATCAGAAAATAATAATAGGATATAATTTGATAAGACTTTTATTTGTAAAATATGTATACATACTATGACTGGGCATTTTTAAACAATTGATGTAATCCTGATGGATATTCTGGGGTTATTCACAATGTTACTAGGATATGTGACAAGGGTGTCAAGTGTCCAGAAGAATCCAACATGGGAATCTTTTAAAAGTTAGACATGAGGACACATCTATATCTTACATACATACATACATACATACATATTTACAATGTATTACATATTACATGTTGATATATGCATATGATCAATATTGAGCTATACCTACATTCTAAGGCCATAGAAATTTGATGAAATGGTTGTTTATTATGTCAGAGTTAAGAACTTTGAACTGAAGTGCTAGAGTAGACACGTAAAGATGATGGCATCATAATTTGATGGTATGAGGCGTCATAGAGGATCATGAAGTATCCAAGCATTTGGGTGTTTGGCACATCATAAAACCCAAAATTCAGAGTGCCTAGGTAACACTGGTTACTTATGTGTAAACAGAAGCAAATTCAAGGTGTGAAATTATAAAACAGCTTCAAAGTTTATCTCAGATCAGACATGGAGAAGCAGACTGAAACATATTTTTTCTCAGATCTGATTTTGACCCTGATATCCAGCAATCACAGTGAAGAGAAGAACTGAAGCAAAAATAAAAGAGGTGGAAAGAGTAGAATTAGAAAGGAACGACATGAAGCACAAAGGGTTGGGGAAGAGGTTATGCAGGTTGATGAAAACTTGCATTGAAATGGTTCGATGATATTCACAAGCACTTCCCCCTTTAGTGGATCATCAGGCTGCGTAACGGAACCTATTAGAAAGTAGGATCCTTAAAGGAAACGATCCATGTAGATGCTGTGAGGCTAGTGATTTTTTTATTATGTTTTTGTAACCAGAACGTGCTCAGACATATTTTGACCATTTTTTTGAAATGTGAAATGAAGAGTTGGAGCACATTTATGATTCCCTTCTGCAAAGTTATAGCTGCATTTGCCCGCCTTTGTTCTGTTTTTCTCAGCTTATTTTTTCAGTCTTAATTATGCACTGAGACATTAAAACATTTGCATTTATTGTCTGCATGAATTGTGGAATTTCTATTATAATAATTTAAGGAGAAAATATGTTTCTTGGAGAATATCTGCCTCAATATTGCATGATTATAGTTGTTCTCATACCACTAAAAAAATTCCTTTATTATTGTTCTTCAACTTCTAGCCATCTTTGGTATCTAAATTTCGAACTATTATTTGACCATGTGTTGAATTTCATCCTTCCATGCATGAAGGTTAGAGTCATATGAGCATTTACTTTTAATTGGTTGAAGGGTGTCTGTTGTCTGTTGTTAACTGTCTGCATGAATGTGTGCTAACATGTCTCTATTTATCTAAATAGCAGAAAACAATTCAGAAGCAATCAAGTTCGAAGAAAATAAATCTAAAGGAAAACAAATTTTCCCAGTTTCACTAGAAGTGAGTACCTGCTTCTGTTTTGGTTGATAATTGTAGCTTTAAACATGAAGGCTGCATAACTGCCTTCTGCTGCATGTTTCTCATAAAACCATGAAATGAAAGTGAATTTCATGTTTGAGGTCTGAAATTTGTTAAATCTTCAAGTGATGTTCTTAATATATATATTAATTTGGTAAGAGGAAAATGATTAATTTGAATCTTCTATCCCAAGTCCTCATTTTTACCAAATTTGCTTCTTAACATATAAATTGTCTAAATTTACATGTTAATAATATTGTGTGTGCATGCACGCAGGAAAATGAAAAGCATTGTCTGATATTGACATAATGACCAAAAAGAATAATCCTTAGTAACAAAATCAAGCTCCATTATCTATTCTCATATATATAATTTCACAAAAACATTGATTATTTTTTTTCCTTAAGAGTTAAGTCACAAACCATAATAGCAACAATTTGGTAATATACTGATTACAGGTGATTATATATCATTCCATATTTGCTGGAAAGTTTATGAGTCTGCCCAGTGATTTTTCGTCTTCAATTTTCACAGGTGGAGCCTTTGCTCACAGCAATCTGTGATACAACTTCGATCTCAGAGTTTAAACTGGATGTAAGGCATTTCAAACTGTAAACATTATGGAAGTATAGCAATTGTTGTTTGATTTTCTAAAAAATGTAATAAATAAAAACTATTTTATTCATCTATGTGTTTTATCATTATGATTAGCTTGCAGGCTTTCGCCTCTATGTCAAAAGGGACTTAGTTGAGAAAAATGTACCCCCACCTGTTTCAAGCCTCCTTCAAACCAATGCTACAAACCAAACTCCTGATTCAAATGGGTCTGCTGCTACAGCTTCCCTAGCCATCTCCAAATCAAAACCTTCTACAGGTGGCATCCAGAGAACAACTTCAGATGAGGGACTGGTGATGCTTCCATCACCAAAGGTAAGGAACTTACCTCTCTCTCTTTCTCTCCTGCACTCCCCCTCCCCCTCCCCCTCCCCCATAATTAGGCCAGGGCTCATTCCAATTTGTTCAACCATAAAGCACAAGCAGTTAGCCAAGGCTTTTTACAAGTCAGTCTTCATTTTCTTTCTTTTTGTGAATGATCTTTGCACTGATGTTACATGCTTAGCAGGTTGGGTTCTTTAGGACATCCTGCACCATTAAAGGAAAGCGAGCACCTCCATTATGTAAAGAGGTAACTCTTTTAATAAGGTACATTTTTAAGCTTTTCAATATTGGAGCTAACTGACCTGAAGCAGTTGGGCAGAGACATATATTGGGGCGTTATCTGTTCTATTTTGGCAATCTGGAAATAGTCAATTAAATTTTAGTCATCGGCCTCCCCTATCTCTTCATACTATTATACTTCAAACTGAGATTTCTTTGTACTTTAAAATACAGTTTGTATGTTTTGGTTTTTGTCAGCTTATAGATCTTTTAAATGATTGAGCCATGAGGTTGCAGAATTAGAACCAATAAGTGGTCTGGAACAGGATGAAAAAGATGCTCTGTGGGTTCATTTGGTGGTCTAGCTAAAAAATTGTGTATTGCCTAAAATAGGAGTGGTTCATATTTTCCTCTGAAAAGTTAACATTAGCTAAAAGCATTTTTTGAATGGGTATGTTTTGAATAGAAAAACAAATATACACCAAGTTTAATTTATCAATTGGATAATGTTGAATGTTCAATATTTTAATTACTTTGATTGTTGTTTGAAAGTAGATCTAATATAATTACTGATCAATGAGTTATAAACTAGACTTGGCTGTACTAGCAAATAGTTAGCAGCCAAACACTGAAGAAGGAGATGGTTTCTTACCATTTACCAACTTATCAACACTTGTTGTTCTTTCTTGTCATAAATACTACACCTTGTATCTCTTACATATCACCTTCTACTCCTTTTATTGATGCTGTCTCGTGCTACTCTAGAAAAAGATTTATATTTTTGCCACCATGACCTGAATCAGTTGCGTTTGCAAGTCCAAGCTAATGTAATTTCTAGTTTATAGATCCTCATCTCTTGAATCTTTTAATTTGTCTATTGCTAGTATAATGTAAGGCATAATTAAGAGGATCTTTCTCCTAAGGCCTAACTTGATTGTCTTTGTAAATTGAATCTAATGCAATGTATACTTCTATCCTTATTTTTCATGAATATTTTCCCTCCTCTGTGAACATAGAAAAAATTGTCAGTGAGCTATCAATGATCTGTCTATGTTTTCTTTAATATTTGATATTAGCTTTTCAAGGTTATTGAGTACCAGGGTTGCAAAGAAGGTGCATCTTTGGATTTTTTTTCACCATATTCCTAGTTGTTATAATCTTTACTATTGACAGACTTAAAAAGAAGTGTATTTGATGCCATAGGCACTGTTGGGGATAAATCCCGCTCCCACCGAAGTCCAGTCGGATGCTCGGCCGACAATGCAATCGGTAGTTACGGGAAAGCTTCAGCGGACGAGCCTTAGCCGAGCTCCTTAGCGGCCGAGCCCCTTCCGAACTCCTTCAGCCGGTCGAACTCATTAACGGCCGAGCCCCAGCTGAACTCCTCAGCAGCCGAACTTCTCCAGGAGTCGAACTCTCCCAGACATCTCTTTCGGTCGGACTTCTACGAGAGCCGAACTCCTTTCGGACTCCTCCAGCAGTCGGACTTCTACGGAAGCGAACTCCTTCCGGACTCCTCCAGCAACCGAGCTTCTACGGAAGCCGAACTCCTTCCGGACTCCTCCAGCAGTCGGGCTTCTACGAGAGCCGAACTCCTTCCGAACTCCTCCAGTCGGGCTTTTATGGAAGCCGAACTCCTTACAGACTGTTCTTTCAAATGGATTCCTACAGGTGATCCCACTACTGAACGGTTACAATTATCACAATAATTATGATTGTCATTTATCAAGACAACACGATTGACATTTATCAAGTCAATCACGATCGGCATTTATCAGGACGGTTACGACAGTCATTAATCAAGGTAGTTACAACAAGCTCCGTCTATTAAAAGGGACCCTCCAGATACGTTTGCTCTAAGCTCTCCTCTCTTTCTTTAAACTCTGTCGAACTCATTCCTGAGCACTCCATCTCTGTTAGCCAGAAGAGCTGACTTGATCGTCGGAGGGTCTTGCTGGAGTCACTACCACCAACTTCGGACGGAATTTTATTTTGTAGATCACCGACGATGAACTCGTCCTCCTCCACTCGAGCTCGATCCGGCGTCAATCAGATTCTGCACCAACAGATTTGGCGCTAGAAGGAAGGGGCGGCCCTCTGCCTCCGAGATTTTCTTGGTTTTAAAGGAGTGCTCAGCGACGACCTCTCTCTCTCCTCTCTAGAGATCTCCCTTCATCCTCTTTAGAATTCTTTTCCGAGAGAAAATGCTTCTCAGGAGAGCTTCGATCCGACGATCGGCGGTCTCCGCAGCCCGATCTCGTTCAGATTCGTCTACTCCCGCTCCAGCCCCGGCAACCCAGGTTTCATCTGTAGCTACGGTGGATGCGGAGCAGTTCAACCTGCTCGTCCAGCAGGTTCGTGGCCTCACGGAGGCGATGCAGATGGTGCAGGCCATGTACCAATAGGCTCCGGCATCGGCTCAACCGGCGTGGGATTCTTCAGAGCCCTGTGGTCCGGTACAGGAATGGCCGATTTGAGCTACCCGGCCTCCAATCTCCAGAAAGGGGAAGCAGAGGAGGGAGGGCCCCTGCTCGGACCACGACTCGACCCAGAGGGAAGCTTCACACTCATTCTACCAAAAAATCTTGGAGATCAAAGACCGTGAAGATCTCTTGGATCAAAGGTTCTTAGAAATGAGCCGATAGATCGAAGAACTCCGTCACACTCTCTTCTCACATGGTAATGACATTTGTACTGATCCTCCTTTTTCGCAGAAAATTAGGTGAGGTAGACTTGGTCGATTCCTACGGAGACGGCCTAAAGGGCAGAAGGATCGGCTGAGGGCGTTACCACCGAGGGGGGAGGACCAAGAAGATCGACCGTCTTTCAGCGTCATCAATTCTATCTTAGGGGAACTTCAACAAGGAGAGGCCAGCAGATCCGAGGGACCGGTGAAGAGACGGAGGATCGAGGAATCCGTGATCTTTACCGAGGCGGACACCCAGGGGGTCCAATTTTCGCACAATGACGCGGCTGTAATCTCTTTGAACATTGCCGACTATGATGTACGCCGCGTTTTGGTGGATAATGAAAGCTCGGCCGACGTATTGTTTTACGATGCTTTCTCGAAAATGTTCTTACCCGATGACCGCTTGGGGCCTATGAACTCTCCGCTGATAGGATTCACTGGCAATGCCGTACCAGTTGAGGGCATAATAACTTTGGCTGTGATAGGAGGGCAACGCCCGAAACTAGCCAAAGCATAGGTCGATTTTCTAGTCGTGAGGACTCCGTCCGCCTACAATACCATTCTTGGCCGACTTGATCTAAATGCACTTCGGACGGTGGTGTCGACCTATTATTTGAAGATGAAATTTCCGACAAGTCACGGGATCGGAGAAGTCAGGGGAGACCAGGCTCTGGCGAGGCACTGCTACTCAATCACCCTACATAAAGAAGAGCGGTCCGACTCTTATTTTGTTGACGGATTGGATGTCCGCAACAACCTCACTGAGGAGCGGGACGAGCCTATAGAGGACCTCGTCTCTGTGCCCTTAAATGATGGGAACGTCGAGCACACAGTGCAGATCGGCTCCAACTTGGCAGGTGAGGTTCGGGAGCAACTCATTATCTTTCTCAGAAGAAACACGGACGTCTTTGCCTGGACCCCAGCAGACATTGGGGATTGACGCCGAGGTCATGGAACATCAGCTGGTCGTCGATCCGAGGCATCGGCCGATAAAAGAAAAGATGTGCCACCACGCCTCGGAGAGGCAGAAAGCAATCGCCGAAGAAGTAGATAATCTCCTCAAAGCCGAATTCATTCGGAAGGTTAATTATCCGACCTGGATCTCAAATATGGTCCTCGTCAAAAAGGCGAACAACAAGTGGAGGATGTGCATTGACTTCAAAAAACTGAATAAGGCCTGTCCGAAAGACAGGTACCCTCTACCCAAGATTGATCAACTAGTGGATGCGACCTCGGGCCACGAGCTCCTCACCTTCATGGACGCCTTCTCTGGTTATAACCAGATACGGATGGCGCCTAAGGACGAGGAGAAGACCACTTTCGTTACTGATCGTGGCCTTTATTGTTACAGGATCATGCCCTTTGGGCTCAAAAATGCAAGGACAACGTACCAGCATTTGATTAATAAGATCTTCAAGGAGCAGATCGACCGCAATATGGAGGTGTACGTGGATGATATGCTCGTCAAAAGTCGAGTTTCAATAGACCACCTCGTCGATCTTAAAGAGACCTTCGGTGCACTCAGAAAGCACAAGATGAAACTGAATCCGATCAAGTGCGCCTTTGGCGTGACCTCAGAGAAGTTTCTGGGATTCATGATGTCCAGACGCAGGATTGAAGCAAATCTCGAGAAAATTCGAGCCATTCAGAAGATGACCGTCCTGAAAACAATCAAAGAAATTCAGCACCTGACCGAAAAGGTGGCATCCCTAAATCGCTTTATCTCAAGATTGGTCGAACGATGTGTGCCCTTCTTCCAAGTTCTCAGGCAACCAAAGAACTTTTGCTGGACGGTGGAGTGCCAATAGACATTCAAGGAGCTTAAAAACTATCTCAGCTCGCCCCCACTGCTGGCAAAGCCCGAATCCGAAGAAAAATTGTTCCTGTACCTAGCTGTCTCTCCGGTGGCCCTAGCGGCAGTTCTGGTCAAGGAAGAAGCAAAGATGCAACGATCGGTCTACTACGTGAGCCAAGTCCTGAGGGATGCGGAGATCAGGTACTCTAGGTTAGAAAAACTTACTCTCTTTTAATTGCTGTCAGGAGACTCCGACCTTATTTTAGAAGCACACCATAACGGTCCTCACGGACCAATCAATAAAAGCAGACCTTCACCGGGCGGATGCTTCCGAGAGAATCGCAAAATGGGCAATTGAGCTCACAGAGTTTGACATCAACTACCGGCCCCGATCATCGATCAAGGCTTAGATACTGGCAGATTTTGTGTTAGAATGCACCATTCCAATCGAAGCCGAGCTTGAACAGAACGAGACCGACGCCCTGCTATCGCAGCCGAACCTTCTCGAGGAAAGTGCCGACCTCTTCGAAGGCTTTTGGGCTCTGCACGTGGATGGCTCGTCCAACTCCACCGTAGCTGGTGCGGGGCTGATCTTGATTAGTCCCGAGGGAGTCGTCGTCGAGTACGCACTACGCTTCGAGTTTCCTACGACCAACAATGGGGCCGAATATGAAGCACTGATCGTCGGATTAAAAATAGTGAGGAAATTAAAAGTAGATCGGCTTCAAGTCTACAGCGATTTTCAGCTGGTGGTCGACCAAGTTAATGGCAGCTACGAGGTGCGGGAGGAAAGTATGGTGAGATACCTTGGGAAGGTGAGGGATTTGACTCCGGTCTTCGACAGTTTCGGCATTCGACAGATTTCGAGGGCGGAAAATGTAAGAGCCGATCTTCTCTCCAAGTTGGCCACTTCAGCCCCAGCCGAGCTACCCAAAGAAGATTCTTGGAGACTCTGAAGTGCCCAACCCCAGAGGAATTTCAGGTCATTCTACAGACGGAATTCGAGCCAAGCTGGATTGACCCGTTGGTCGCCTACCTCAAGGAGGGGGTCCTTCCTCATGACCTGAAAGAAGCTCGAAAACTCAGGAATCAGGTCTTCCACTACATTTTGTATGAAGGCAGGTTGTACAAGAGGTCATACTCGCTCCCGCTGCTGAGATGTCTCCGATCTTCAGAGGCTGACCTCGCGTTGTGGAAGGTGCACGAGGGACTCTGTGGAAGTCACGTAGGAGCCAGGTCCCTGTCGCAAAAACTACTTCGACAAGGATACTATTGGCCGACCTTGTTTCATGATTCCGTGGAGTATGTGAAGAAGTGCGACCGCTGTCAGAAGAACACAAACGTACAAAGACAGCCGGCCTCCGAGCTTGCTCCACTAAGTGCACCTTGGTCATTTGCGCAATGGAGAATGGACATACTTGATCCGTTCCTGACGGCATCCGGACAGCGGAAGTTTCTTTTGGTCGCGATCGACTATTTCACCAAGTGGGTCGAAGCCAAACCACTAGCGAAGATTACCGAGGCCAAGGTGCAGGAATTCGTCTGAAAATTGCTAGTCTGCCGGTTCGGTCTGCCCCGAATCCTCATAACCGATAATGGACGACAGTTCACTGGGACGAGGTTCGCCGAGTTCTGTGAAGAACTAAACATCTTCCATCGCTTCACATCGGTGGCTCACCGCCAATGGAAAAGCTGAGGTGACCAACCGGACCCTGCTGCAAGGCATCAAGACGAGGTTTGATAGAGCAAAGAGGGCCTGCGTGGACGAACTCTACCACGTCCTTTGGGCGTACCGAACTACACAAAGGATGCTGATCGGGGAAACACCATTCGCCTTGACTTTTGGTACGAAGGTAGTTATCCCGATCGAACTTAAGCTTCCGTCTGAACGAGTCGTGGCCTTCAACGAGCAGCACAACCCACAGGACCTCAGAGTTAATCTCAATCTGCTGGAAGAAAAAAGGGAGGAAGCTCGCATCCAGATGGCAGCCTACAGACAGAAGGTGGCTCGGTACTACAACTCCAGAGTTAGAAGCAAGACTTTCAGGTTGGAGGACTTAGTGCTCCAGCAAGTTGCCGTCTCTCAGCCTCAGAGTCAGAAGAAGCTCGCCCTTAATTGGAAAGGCCCGTATGAAATGGAGGTCATCCGATCCGTACTTATCGTCTGAAGGAGCTCGAAGGGATGATGCTTTCACGACCTTGGAACTCAGAAAATCTGAGGATGTATTACCAATAATCTTCCTTCAATAAAACTCCTTCATTTCAGCATTATTGTTTTCTGATGCAAGAATTACGTGACGATAGGAAAGAAACGGTCTAAAGTGGCCGTATCAGGAACAGGAGGAGAATCTCGTCCTAACATGAAGTGAGTCGAAGTCCTTCAACCTCAGCCGTAGGAGATAAGATCTCCTCCGAGGATCCGTATTAACCTCGGCTGTAGGAGATAAGATCTCCCCCGAGGCAACCTCGGCCGCAGGAGATGAGATCTCCTTCGAGCGACTGGATCAACCTCGGCCGTAGGAGATAAGATCTCCTCCGAGGGCCTGTATTAATCTCGAATGCAGGAGATAAGATCTCCTCCGAGGCAACCTCGACCGCAGGAGATGAGATCTCCTCCGAGCGACCGGGCCAACCTCGGTTGCAGGAGATAAGATCTCCCCCGAGGGTCCGTATTAACCTCGGCTGTAGGAGATAAGATCTCTTCCGAGACAACCTCGACCGCAGGAGATGAGATCTCTTCCGAACGATCGGATCAACCTCGGCCGCAGGAGATAAGATCTCCTCCGAGGTCCGTATTAACCTCGACTGCAGGAGATAAGATCTCCTCCGAAGCAACCTTGGCCGCAGAAGATGAGATCTCCTCCGAGCGACCGGGTCAACCTCGATTGCAGGAGATAAGATTTTCCCCGAGCGCCCGTATCAATCTCGGCTGCAGGAGATAAAATCTCCTCCGAGGCAACCTCGATCGTAGGAGATGAGATCTCCCCTGAGTGATCGAATCAACCTCGACCGTAGGAGATGAAATCTTCCTCGAGGCAACCTCGGCTGTAGGAGATGAGATCTTCCCCAAGCAATCGGGCCAACCTCGGCTGCAGGAGATGAGATCTCCCCTGAGCGCCCGTATCAACCTTGGCCGTAGGAGATAAGATCTCCCCCGATGCAACCTCGGTCGCAGGAGATAAGATCTCCCCCGATGCAACCTCGGTCGCACGAGATAAGATCTCCCCCGAACGATTGGGCCAACCTCGACTGCTGGAGATAAGATCTCCCCCGAGCGTCCGTATCAACCTCGATCGCAGGAGGAGATCTCCCCGAGCCGACCTCGGCTGCAGGAGATATGATCCCCCGAGCTTCGACTTCAATGAGTGCGGAGCCCGGGAAAGGATTTCGGCAGTCACCTGTTTTGGTACTCCCTTCCTTCGAATTTTAAACTCGAGAGTGGGGGGACTATTGTTAGGGATAAACCCCGCTCCCACCGAAGTCCAGTCGGATGCTCAGCCGACAATGCAACTGGTAGTCACGGAAAAACTTCAGCGGACGAGCCTTAGCCGAGCTCCTTAGCGACCGAGCCCCTTTCGAACTCCTTCAGCCGGTCGAACTCCTCAGCGGCCGAACTTCTCCAGGAGCCAGAGTCCCCCAGACATCTCCTTCGGTCAGGCTTCTCTAAGAGCCGGACTCCTCCCAGACATCTCCTTCGATCGGACTTCTACAGGAGTCGAACTTCTTCCGGACTCCTCCAGCAACCGGACTTCTACGGAAGCGAATTCCGGACTCCTCTAGCAATGAGCTTCTACGGAAGCCGAACTCCTTCCGGACTCCTCCAGCAGCCGGGCTTCTACGAGAGCCGAACTCCTTCCGAACTCCTCCAGTCGGGCTTTTATGGAAGCCGAACTCCTTACAGACTGTTCCTTCAAACGGATTCCTACAGACGATCCCACTACCGAACGGTTATAATTATCACAACAATTATGATTGTCATTTATCAAAACAACACGATCGACATTTATCAAGTCAATCACGATCGGCATTTATCAGGACGGTTACGACAGTCATTAATCAAGACAGTTACAACAAGCTCTGTCTATAAAAAGGGATCCTTCAGATACATTTGCTCTAAGCTCTCCTCTTTTCCTCTAAACTCTGCCGAACTCATTTCTGAGCACTCCATTTTTGTTGATCAGAAGAGTTGACTTGATCGTCGAAGGGTCCTGCCGGAGCCGCCACCACCACCGACTCCGGACGGAACTTTGTTTTGCAGGTCACTGACGGTGACCTCGTCCTCCTCCACTCTAACTCGATCCGGCGTCAATTAGATTCTACACCAATAGGCACAATCACTAGTTTGCTTATTTTAGAATACAATAAGATGGAAACATGTTGGGGCTCAGTTTATTTTCAAATTTTGTCGGCTTAGTGGGATGTAATCGAAAGTCTTGTGGCAATCATCAGATGGTTATTATATAATATTTAATAGTATTGCCGCTTGTAAAGCTTCTTTTCATGTAATTTCTGATTATTTAGTTAGCTTAGAGATTCTAGATGATCATGCTGAAGGTGACGACACAAGGTTGAATGAAGGGTTGTAAATGAGCCAAACACGAGCAAGCCGAGCTTGTCTCTAGCTTGGCTTGTTTTTCAATTGAGCTGAGCTTGAGCCAGCTTATTCAAATTCCAAGCAGAACTCGAGCTGCTCATGGACAGCTCATTTAAAAAATTTGGTGAGAGCTTAAGATGTTTCAATGCTTTCATTCATATAGTTTAGACTAACTTTTTCATTATATTTTAATATTATAACTAAAATATATTCCACTATTCATAAATTATATTAATTTATAATAAATAAACATAAAAATAAATGTTATTATTGATAATAATAATTAAAAATGTAGAACATATATATTACTTACAAATTCATATTTTGAGCTAAAATAAGCCAAGCTCGAGCAGGCTAATCATGGCTCTAGCTCGGCTTGCTTGCTAACTGAGTAGCCAAGCTCAAGTGAAATTTCGAGCTGATTGCTAGCTAGGTTAGGAACAGCTTGCTTTTTTGCAAGCCCTGGTTGAACGTCATGCTGTCTCAAGATGTTTCTGTTGAGAGAGTCAAAGTAGCCAAGCCATGCACAAGAACAAAATGACAAGCATTGATTGCAAAGTTAAGTTGACCAGGCTTGACTGGGGCTTTCTTTTTTGGTAATAAAGTCAGATGGGTCTTGGAGACTTGTGGTTAATATTAGTTTGTAGAGTATTTCTCACCTTTTACTTCTTTGTGATAGTGTCTTGTTGGACTTCTTTCAGAATTCTAGACTTCTTCATGCTTCCTTTTTGGCATTTAGATTCAAATTATGGATGTAGAGAAGATGTGTCCTTTACTCTTTATTCTCATGGAATAGTTGTGGATTTATCATATAAGGTTTTGTAAACATGAGAGAAATGAATTGGAGGTACCTTATAAATTCTTTCAGAATTCTAGACTTCTTCATGCTCCCTTTTCGGCATTTAGATGCAAATTATGGATGTAGAGAAGATGTGTTCTTTATTCTTTATGCTCATGGAATAGTTGTGGATCTATCATATAAGGTTCTGTAAACATGAGAGAAATGAATGGGAGGTACCCTATAAATTTAATAACAAAGAGCTGTTAAGGCATTAGAAACTGCTTCAACATTTCTTAAGGGGCCGTTTGGTTGGGGGTAATCTGGTATGGAAAAATGATTTTCATGTTAAATTACCATGTTTGGTATGAAAAGTGGAAGAGAGAGATGATAAAAAAAATTGGTGGGCCCCATGCTTATTTTTCAAAGATAGAAGATAAAATAAATACCATGGGAAGGTTGGTATTTGGCAAATTTATGAGCGGTGGTAATCCATATTTGACAAAAATACCTTTAATAAAGTTGCATATGTAATCATTGATTTTATTCTAATATCCTTCAAAATTTATTCAATAAAAAGCTTTTGTAAAAAACTTAAGATGGAGATGGCATTATACAAAGGGTTATATGATTATAGTCATCATATAAAAACTAATTAGAGATGATAATACTATTCTAGTATTATAAAATTATTTTATATTGAAGGGTATATTTGTAAATTTTGCTATATTTCCATATAGGATTACCTCCAACCAAACGTAATAATTCTTTTCTGGTGTAATTTTTTGGAATAATTTTTCTACCAACCAAATATAGTAAAAGTTATTTTCCTCCATAATTATTTTTTTAGATAAATAATTTTTAGGAATTATCATATTACCTCATAATCTGTTATACCCTAGCCAAACGGATCCTAAGGGCCCGTTTGGTATTACTTCTGTTTTCTGTTATTGATTTCAAAAATCTAAGAAGAAAATGAACTAGTGTGAAATGATTGTTCGATGAATCTCTTATATTTTTGAAATTGTTTGAAAAGTTTTTAGAACTTACGATAGCAAGGATTTGTTGTTTCAAGAAAATAGTATTTTATGGAATAACACAAATTTAGAGCCAACACTATCTTCAACATCAATCTCCATGAGCTATTTCACTAATTTGTACAGAAACAAAAAATACAAGACTAACAATGCCTAAGTTTTCTCTTATAATTTTTATATATTCTTTATGAAAGCCTCTTCTTTCTCTTGGACAGCTATCTGGTAATCAGTCCTACTTTCAATTTTTGTATTGCTGGCCTCAACTATTTCCCCTTTGTATTTTTGGTTTCATGTAGGCTTTCCACTATGTAACCAGGTGCCGTTTATTCTTGTTTGAGTGTTTACCTATTTACAGTTTATGGATGGTGCACTCATTTTGTTGTGGGCCTTTGTCAAATGAACTGAATGGGTGTCTCACCATCAAATAGACCATGTTTTCATACCAGTATTTGCTGAGATTTGAATTGTCAAACACACTTTAATGGATGGGTGTGCATAAATCATTTAGTCAGAAAAGTAGGATACATTTAGCAACTTGGAATATAGAGTCATTGACAGAGAAATTATGGAATTTATTGATACAATGACTAGGTGGAGAGTTGACATAGGCTGCTTGTAAAGGAAGTTGGTATGACAGGTTATAAACTTTGGTATACGGAGAGATAAGAATCAAAATGGAGTAGAAATTATTTTAGATGAGAGGTTAAAAGATGAGGTTATAGATATTAATAGAGTAGGAAAGTCAATATCATGTGGAAGAAATAGGTAATACCATATTAGTATTAAGAAAGTGGTTATGGAATTATCAGGAGAATCAAATGAAAAAGGACCATGCAGCAAGGAAACTTGGTGGTGGAATGAAAAAGCTCAGTTGACTGGTAAGGCTAGAAGAGAGTGTTGTAGAAAACTATATAAAGGTTGGAACGAAGAAGTGTATGAAAGCTGTAAGTTAGCTGGAAAGAAAGTTAAGAAGATGATACAAGAGGGTAGGTTTAAAGTGTATGAAAAGTTATATTGCAAGTTAGAAACTAAGGATGAGGGGAAAAATATCTATAAGATTGTAAGACCGAGAGAAAGGAAACTAGAGACTTAGATTAAATGCATCAAATACAAAAATCAAAAAAATTTGGTTGAAGAGGATAAACTCAAATAAATATGAAGTTATTTTGATGGGCTATTCAGTCACAGTTGTGTAAATGGTTTAGGATGCCTTATTAGTTCCACTAAGAATAGAAATGTTAAGATTAGAGTATCTGAAGTAAAGGAGGCTGTGAAAAACATAAAAATAGGAAAATTGGTTAAATCTGATGGAATCCCTATGAGGTTTAGAAGCGTTTAGATGATGTAGCAGTAACTTTGTTGATTAATTTGTTTAATAAGATTTTAAAGACCAAGGTGCCTAATGAATGAAGGAAGAGTACTATAGTATCAATTTATAAGAATAAAAGTGATATTCAAAATTGTTTTATCTATTGTAGTAACAAACTCATGAGCATATTATGAAAATTTGAGAGAGGGTGATTTGAGTATAAATTGGGATATGAAAACATCATAGAACCGATCTGGTTTTATGCCAAAAAGGTTGATCATGAAAGCTATTTTTCTCTTTCGAAGGTTAATAGAAAAATGTAGAGAAAAGTTGCAAGATCATTTATAGCTTTTCTTAACTTAGAGAAAGTTCATGATAGAGTCCCTTGAAAGTCTTATGATAGGTGTTAGAAAAGAAAGGAGTTTCTTTTAGATATATTAATGTGATTAAGAACATATACAATGGAATGGTTACTACTGTGAGAACTACCAGCGGTAATACTAGTGATTTTTAAATTATGCCTACATCAAGGATTTGTCCAAGTTCTGGCCTTTTTGTGCTAGTTATGGATTTGGTTGCTAGGCAAGTTCAGGATGATATTCCATGTTATGTGCTTTACAGATAGCCATACGACCAGCTATGCTTTATAGTATAGAATGTTGGGTGGTTAAAAGACACGTACAAGATGAAGATGGCTGCAATGAGAATATTGAAATGGATATATGGTAATACAAGAATAAATAGCATGAGGAATGAAGCCATTTGTAAAATGATAGAGGTAGCACCAATTAAGGACAAATTAAGATGATGACTTAGATGGTTTAGACACAAACAACATAGGCTGAAAGATGCACTGAAATGAAGGAGTGATTTGATACATGTAGGAGAAAAGAAGGGTAGAGGTAGACCAAAAATGATGGGATAAAGTAGTAAGGAAGGAATTGATATCACTAAACATTTTAGAAATGCTGCCCCAAAGAGTGGAATGGAGGAAAAGGTTTTATATAGTTGGATTAAGGCTTAGTTTAGTTGAGTTGATTGTATCCTACATGCAAATTTTTCAACAACATGTGATTTTTTCCAAATCACTTCAATGGACTTGAGAATTCACAAATTGCTATTTGCAGTTCTTGATCAATGCTACAAACTTGCAAGGATATCCGAAATCGAAATTTTACTTTTGCTTTTCTGCTCAATGGCATTCATGTTTTCAGAGCTGTACTTTTTCCCTTAATGAGGCGATTTACAAAAAGAGGGAATGTCTTGTGCATATTACCTTTGGGTATTTTGTGTTGCTGTTCGAGAAAGATAAGATGTCTAATCAGGTTGTGGTAATCCAAATGAACATGACATCAGACAAATGGCTCTGGCTTGGTTTTACATGACTCATTGCTTCCTTTTCTGTCCTTTATTTTTCACTTACTGCTGTTGCTTCCCTTGCTCGGTTAATGCCATGCTTGTTGTTTATAGTAAAAATAATAAATCTTCGTCTACGTTGTTGTCCTTCCATCATAGCCCTATCAAATTTTTTGTTATTTACTCTTGGCAGAAGCAAGAAGTCAAGGAAGGCCAGGTTCTCTGTTACATTGAACAGCTTGGTGGAGAGATTCCCATAGAGGTACTAACTTGTATCCATTTTTAGAAACCCTCACGATGAAGCCAATATGGCACGGATTAGATTTTTACTTTCGTGCATGTTTACAGTTCGTTTTGATTTTTTTTTTTTTTTTTTTTTTTTCCATCACTTTTTCAGTCTGATGTTTCTGGAGAGATAGTAAAGATACTGAGAGAAGATGGTGGTAAGGATGCCAAACTGCAGTTGTATCATTGTATGTTATGGCTCTTTCATGATGCTTATTGAGAGAATCCTTGTTGATGATATGCTCTGCAGAAGCAGTAGGATATGGTGATGCTCTTATTGCAATTCTCCCTCCCTTTCCTGGGATTAAGAAGCTTCAGTAGGCAGGCCGTCTCTATAATTTACTGAGGTTATCGGCTGAATTAAGGTCTCACCAGGAGTTTTGGTAGCATAACTTGTAAATACATATACCGTCGTTGAGGTGGTGGCTGGTCAAAATGGGCTGTGTGTTATTTGACATGTTTTCTGAGATGGTCTCAAATATGGTGTGGACTTTGGATGCCAGAAACTTTCACATGATGCTTGCTTGGGTAAAAGTTGAATCTGTGGCCAGCAATGCAATATCATACCTAATCATCATTGGAATAATTGTCAAATAAAGTTCTGCTTGAAGCACCACCCGCAAGCCAGTGGTTTAATTGTAATTGTTGGAGGCAGTCTTAAAAAAAAAAAAGGCAGCCGAATTCTGACTAACGTTAATGAACGTATTTTTGGGTATTTTTTTTTATCATCCCTGCTGTTATAGCCGCTCCGCTTGTTATAACGTGTGCTTGGTTTTCTGTTTCCGGTATGTGGGGTGGGTCATCAGGTGGATTGAACTAACCTTGTCCATTTCATTTATAACGAGACTTGCTTTCCAAGGTCGCTAGCTGCAAGCAACGGGAGATCTTTAGAGGTGTGGCCGCATATCTCACTCCTCAGTCTGGCGCGTGTCATGGCGTGAAAGCAAGCGTGTGAACTTCTTTGTTAAGTGTTTGGTTGATGAAACTCTGAATATTTGGGCCCCTGGGGTGAGAACTGATATCCATATGCTGTGTTAAAGAGACCGTTGGGAGGGTCCCTGGGGTCTCACAAATTTGTCCGGGAAAATATATTTGCTTCCCAAATAAAATTTTTATTATCTTTTATCGAATAAATTTCTAATTCTCTTTTCGGGCTTCTGTTATAACACCCCAAATATATCTTTCACGTGTATAATATGCAAAAATAAAAAGATTATAATCATAAGTATCGATATTTTTTAGAAATAAAAATGTCACTGATAGCTAATCCAAATCCTACCTCTGATGATATTTTGGTAATGCACAAAATTCTTCCCCATTCTACCTTCTCTTTTGTAAATTTATTATCCCCCTATCTTTTTTTTTTCTTTTTTCACAATCCTATCACACTAACTTTATTTTATTTATTTTAATTTATGGTTTTTGTTATTTAATATCATCATCCTTACCCGTCTGCAGGTCTCGGACAAGCGTCAATGAAATTGATCGGTCAAATCCCATAAAAAAAAAAAAAAAAAAAAAAAAAGGAGAATGATTGCTCAGGTGGGAAAGGAACGGCGAGGATGAAAGAAAGAGACGGCTGGAGACTTGAAGCGTCTTCATGCATGGAGAGGCACTATGCGAGTTTTATAAATGATTTGTGAGACGATCGGTAATATTACATCTCTCTTCCGGTATGCATGATGAAAAAGCGAAAGAGATTAATCAGGAATACTTAGATGACAACTGTAGGAATCTAGCACCGTGCGTGCGCCTGCTGAGCATGACTGACATATAAACGATGCTTCATTCCACATTGTGGAAATTGATGGCAGCTGGCTACATTGCTGGTTGTCATTGTCCTAATATCAACATTATTATTATTATTATTTTCTTTCTAGATAATAGGTAACCACTTATAACCTCATCTAAAAAGGCTAGCTAAAAGTTATGATTTAGGTTCGTTGATCCTGTATAAATACCAAAGATCAAATACATATCTTGCAAGTCCAAGCATCCTCTCTGGCTAAGAATCTAAATTCATTCAAATCCAATCACAGATATCATGATCGATCCATAATTAGCTCAAAGAGCTTATGCTGTAGTTTCTCTTAGTCCACATAAATCATATGTTGGTCCTACTTTGATATTAACTAGAAGATATATTTGAATTTTTTGATCATGTGTAAGTATTCAAGATTTATCTGCCAATGTGAAATTAAATATATGTCCGCATTGATCTTCAGATAAGATATATGCTGTTATAGTGATGACTCTTCTAAAAACAAATATTTGGTTGACTTTACAATAATTGGTTTAATGTTTGGTTCAGAGGGTTTCGATGATACTAATTGTCCGTATCAAATTAGGAAGGCATGTTGGTGTTTTACTAGTGGAAAAATTTTCACATGCATGAATAAGATGATGTTAAATTGAATATATTGTACTGCAACATAGCCACCAATAATATGCTTTTTTGTTCAAGAACATGCATCAGTTGCAGATGTCATAGTTGATGGTTTGGTTTCGTATATTCATAGCAGCATGCAATGATCCGAAATTTCAGTTGCAAGTGTCATATATGATATCGTTTGATCAGCAGCCTATATGTCTATATGCAAGTTTATGTTGTCTTCCAATCAATGTAAGCGAATATCTGGCTGCTATTCCAAATTCCTTGTTGTGATATGTTGCACGTTTACATCCAACGAAGAAAGCAATATTTTGGACTCGGAACTTGTGATTCCATCCATTTTACATGGATCGATTTGGAAAACACGACAGTGGCACATGGTCAGCCAGAGGTCGATCTAGAGGTGTTTCAAACGAGCAAATAGTTCATGAAGCACATGCCGGCCATTCCGAAGCACAGATTGCTAAAGATCTGGAACGAGGTTTCTTTTCTTTTTTAAATATATAAAAATTCCTGTATGAGAGAAAGATGGGGATATGTTGCAACAATTTGGAATGAAGCTATATAATCAAGAGAGCCTAAAAGCAAATTTTAGTTAGACCAGATGCACCACTGAGTTGGTTGACGAGTTTACTTATAATCTCAACAAAACCGATAGGCTGCATATATATATATATATAACCAGACAGCGGCAAACAAAAATGGCCCAAAGAAAATACATGACTGTCATTATACAAAATACAGTAAATAATAGGAGTAGAGTTAGAAAGAAAGACCGTGAGAAGGAATCCAACCCAGGATAGGTATAAAAGAGGGAAGGGGAGGATTCAGCCATAGTAGCAAAGAGAATATAATTAAAGCTTGTCAGTCCTAAACAGTGAGCCATGGTACTGCAACCAAGTCCAGCCAGGCACATGTAAGATGGAGCATATTGGGAACATAGTAACCTTAAAAGATTCCGCAAGTATGCACCAAAGATAAAAAGAGGAGCTGAATATTGTCAGCAGATGAGGGTTGAGGTGTGAAGCATCGGCTGAGATAGAACTTTACCGAGTGAAACAGAGGCTGGACAGAATCATAGGACGGTTGGTAAGTAAGGTGCCACTTAAAAGATGGTTATGCCAATTCAGCCAAAAGAAGCATATGGAACATATAGAAATCGTCCAGCTGACCAATCTGAACATAAATCAGGATTCAAGAACAAGATAAACATTGCAATCCAGTCATATGAACTGCTGAAATCCAAAAAATCGAGCAGATAAACCAACCGTATGAAAACCTTTGAGCCCCATAGTCTGTAGATGAGCAGATAGATGCTGCACTAAACAAGCATGAGCATCTAGAGATGCATAAGAGACATTCCTGAATAATATCTACAACTTCATTAGCAAGTACAACATCATATAATAAGGATAAAAAGCAAGATCCAGCTGATGGATGTCCAAGGAAAGCATAAATCCAAAATGGAGAGAACAGCAACCCTACAAAGCAAGCGCCTGGATGTATAAGAGCGAGCATACATGAGATATATAGAAGTCCATCTGAAAATATAGAATTGGATTGAAAACCATCCAAATGCCTAAGCACTTGCAAGAAATCAACCGAACATGAAGGTTGATGTAAACGAACAGAAATATTTGAGGGTGCAAAGATTGATGTGCTACAATTTGTAAGAGGCAAAGATACAGCAGTAGTGTGCAAGGTAAATAAGCTGTTCCCCTGCATAACGAAACATGCTAGAAAAGATGGAAAATTTGTTAGGTAGCATGGGCCGGCAGTTAAGAGTAAGCAACACGATATGCGTCGATTCTGGAGGTAGTTGAGTGGCCTGAGGAAGGAGAAAAATCTCATAAAATAGTGCATGGAACAGCCTGATTACCCTCCCAGAAACTATGAGAAACTTTGACATTAGGAAAAGAGCGGATCCACATGTCGATGTTTTGAGGATGGCGCATCTTGTTATTTACATTATGATTAAGCCAGGAGATGACAACAGAGGAATCACCCTACAACCAAACACCATGTTGGTGGAAAGATGAAATAAGAGCATGCAAACCAAACCAAGCACCAATAAGCTATGCAAATGGTGCTGAACATTGATATGAAAAGTTGCCGTCTGTAGATAAAAGAGCTCAATCCCTTATCATTTCGTAAGATGAAACCTGCAGTTTCTTGGTGATTTCGGACAGCATCATCAGAATTAACTATTAACACCCCAAAGGGAGGGGAGACCCAAGAGATAAAGAGTAGAAATCAAAGATTGCTGAGCTTCCAGCAGAGGGTACCCCACCCATGGCAAAGGAATCATCGGAGAATTGGTGTTGGTAAAGAAACACACAACGGTGATGACTTTGAGGAGCCCCTGCTTAGCGTTCACCATGCAAAGCAGCACAACTCTTGACAAATTGCAAACCCCCCTCCAAGGAGGTATACATCCTCGCATGAATGGATTAAGTTGAGATGACGACTTCGACGGGCCCCCACCTAGGAGGGGATAACTTTTGATTCAACACCAAAAAAAAAAAAAAAAAAAAAAAAAATCAAATAAAAAGGGGTGCTAGATGCTGTTCCGCAATGCGTAACTGCACTTAATGGTGTTTGAGGTCACGGCAACCTCCAAGGGTATGGATGATATTGCAACCCCAGATATCAGGACCAACCTGGTACGTCGACACGGTGAGGGTAGGAGGATAGAGGTACTAATACTATCCATGAAGAAGGTAAAAATTGCATATTATGACACTTTAAAAAGAAGGCTTTGTAGTGCTTTTTGTGACTTAAATTTTTCCATTGCCGCATTGAAGGTATGCAGGGACTGTCTGTTTTGAATCTGATGCCCTTCCTCGGCTCCCAAGTCCGTCAAGACTGTCCTGTTTCATTCGGTATGCAAATCTTTGGACAGAACAACAGGTTGATTTCTTAGACGGGCGGTGGGGAGATGGAAAAAAAGCAGATGGGTGATCGAGCTAAAAATGAAATGGAAGTTCGTGTTCGGTCATTTTATACGAGAAAAAGAAAAGGAGAAATAGGTATAACCTGAAGCAGCACAAAAGATATCTCTTGTTTTTAATAGGAGAAATGAAAAGGGATTCCAATGATCCTTGCATATGACTCGAATTAAGATCAAGTGTTCCTCCTAAAACGGTAATAGATGGGGTGAAATCCTTTTTTTTTTTTTTTTTGTGTGTGTGTGTGTGTGTAGGGGCATAGACGTAGAAAAAGAAAAACATGAATGAATCCAGAGGATTTCATCATCACGTTGGCATTGCTGGTAGGTATAGTCTAAATGAAGGGAAGCTTTCGGCCGCCGGTGCAATTTAGTTTACTGAATGAAATTTTGTATAAGGCCAATAATAATACATTACATACTTACATGTTACATTGTGGTTGTGGAATGAATTACGCGCAATAGGTGATGCAGAAACCTTTTTGAGTATCAAGAGAGGTTGCAAGGCCGTGCTTGAGGAACACGTAAAACCAGCAGACCAAAGAACACGATCAAAATTATTTGGCATTTTTTTTTTTTTTTTTTTTTTAATCTGTTTTCTGGAAAACTGGATCCACTAGTTAGGACTAAGGATGATCACCAAAAAGTTTCATCGTTATGTTCTCATCACAATTCCCTATTACAATTTATTATTTCAGCATATTTACAGAAATCCAAGGAGACACAGAAATACCGCCAGTGAAATCACGAGGAAAGATGATCAACCAAGCATATGACCAAATTGGTATATGCAGGCCAGCCCGACAATATATACAATGATGACGAACGTACAAATTTAATATCTGTGATCATATGCAGCAATACAATGACCATATTTATGAAAATAATGCAAGTTCTACTTCCTACAGGGACTATTGGTCATTGTTTGCCTTCGAATCAGCCCACCGTATCGTGGCCCTAGCCAAAGCATCCATAGGATCCATGCATTTCTTCAGGAGTGGGTCGTCCCGGGGCAACAGTCCTCGCATATCATCGGAGGCGAGTATAATGGTGTTGACAGCCCGCACCAGAAGAACTTGGAGCGCTATCCTCAGGAGATTTCTTGCGCCTTCCACATCCTTCCTGTTAAATGCCTCCATGGCAGGAATAACAGTGTGCTCCATGGTTGCCTTATCTGGCAACAGAACTTCAAATCCCTGCTCAAGATCAGATCAGATCAGAATTTGGATCGATCTTTTTTCTTTTCATCCTCATCTTCACTGAATTAGGTGAGACTGCACTTGACAGAAGCATGCTGAAGCTCAAATATATAAAAATCACCGGCCTACTGACAGAAATTTGAGTGACTATATAGCTTTTGCTTTTCTAAAACACTTAGGTTGCGGCTCTCCTCGAACAAAAATGTTCGTAACTCGTGGATGGCACCCATGACAAAATTCAAGTTGGGCACAGACGAAAACAAAAGGAGAGTTTGGTAGGATTAGAAGATTGTTTCTGCCATATGGAATGCGAACGCACTCTTGGTAGATGATTTGTTGAAATTCTTTTGAGAAATCTTTAGCGACAAAATTCATCTTCTCCATCACAAAATAAAAATAAAAAGTAAGAATCACTGAATGAAAAGGTGAGAGGATAAATCAGAGTCCCAAGGGGAGCAATGATAGGAAAAGCAAGGTTAGCTAAGTAAAAATCCTTCATAGCCAAACAAAAGCTCAAATCCATCTTCTCAACAGCCACTTCCAGTATAAACATTTCAATCATCTATAATCCAACTTTAAAGTTTCCTGTCAAACAAATCCTTCTCAAATCATCCACATGGTACCAGATCTGGTTAAAGTTGTAAGCAGTAATATTTTGTGACCCAAATATAGGGAAATATGACCCAAACCAAGTCAGAAGACTTGGAAAAGAATGACCCAAGACTTTGGTGGCATAGAAAACTTTAATCACATATCTTCTGTCGATGATAAACTTTACTGTCGGTTCACACTACAGATTTTTGGACCTAATGGATTAAAGACCTACATAGATTTCAGAAATTAGGAATACATTTGAGCATACAAGATGCTAAATCATGCAAAACTGAAACCACAAAGAGAGATGATAGTGAAAATCAACTGAAGGTGCCTATTCATAAAAAGTGATAATCGACAAAAGTCACAAAGTTTAGTTGTTACCATGACAATTATATCTGGAGGTACTCGGTCAATTTGTGTAGCATGTGATGGCTAAAAGCCTTGAGCAAGAGGGATTGAGAATGCTTCTTCTTGTTGGGTTAAAGCTCCCTAGTGTTGCTTTAAGGATACCATTCTCACTCATGGCTGCTATCATATTGTATTTTACAAACATTTTATATGTGTACCCTACAATTGCACCAAAAAAATCAGAAGATAGATGCTGCTACAAGAGAAGCTTGGTCGTTTCTTTATTTTTAAGAAAAAACATGTCTATATTATTTCACACATTATTAAGACAGAAGAAGATGCATTTCATCCTAACTCTGGAGATGGAAAGGAAGAAACAATTACCGTTGAAAAAAGCAATGTGAAACACTGAAAATGACATGAATTTTTCTTACAGTAGCCTGGTCCTTGAGGAGCTTCTTTAAATAAGGTAATTCCTAGGATTTGTGTCATGCCAAGAGGTGAAACATCTTCACACGTCCGTATCAAATAGGAAGAGCCAGATATTTTCCAGTCATACCCTGGAAACTAGGAACTAGGTGCATTCTTCACATGTGACTCCCAGTGAAAATATCAAATAAGAATATAGAGGAACTCAACTACTCATGTTCATTTACTCAAAATAAAGAGAGAGAGGAAAAACTACTCCAGTTCATCAGCCCACCTACCTGCTACACATCATATCAAAGAGGAGGTCAAGCAGCAATAACATAATCATGAAGACTGATGTTCTTTTCTGAAAGTAAAAATTAATAGCTTAAATATTTGATTTTATATATCACAGTCTACACAAGCTCAAGTAAGCATCACCCATGTTAATCTATTTGTTTTTCACTAAAGTACCCAAGCATTCTACTAATATGTCACATTGATAAAATCTACCAGAGTACCAACCTAAACTGCAACAGACTATTGCAAGCGTATCATACTGCTTTTATTTGCAAAAATAAAGGCACTACGAGCATCATGACTTTTAAATTACTGGACGGATCCCTCGTGGTGAGTTTTTAAATCACTTTTAAATTCTATCCTCTATAGGCTAGGAACGATGATCTTCGACTACTTGTGCTGAAAACCTAATCTTTTAATTTGGAATAAGGAGAGTATGTCAAAGGTAAAGAAAAAGTGATAGGGCCAGCCATGTTAGCATCCTTCTTCTTCTTCTTCCTTTTCTCTCTTTTTCCCTTTTACATCGGGGTCATTTTCTTCCTTGTGCTACTCGAACCATTCCAAAATCCCTAGGGGAGCACATCAAAATTAAGAAAGATTGATCAAAGAGACATTGCTTGCCTGGTCTTGGAGTTTCTCCGAATAAAATCTAGCAGTCGATATGGCATCTGTGGCAAGAACTCCTATACGCAAATTGCTTCCAGCTTCCACTGGCTTCAGGTTGGCTGCCTTGAGTTCCTTGGCAACACATTCACCGACATGAAGAAAGGGTACCGAACAGCCCTCGGAAATCTCATCATGCCAGGAGTGCGAGATATGACATGGCATAACCATGCAACGAGCTCCAGAGGTCTCCAAAAACATCCTCTTGCACCGTAGATTCTCCACGACAGAAGCATGATCGATTCGCACGGGGTCCGTGTTTCTTGAAGTGGGGAGCAGAAAGGAGGTCCTTTTATGGGAAGAGAGCTCTCTGTTCAGCACGGGGTCGCTGCAGACGATGAAAGGGAGAGCTGCTGCCCCCCCTCCATCTCGCGAACTCCACGCGACAAGCTTCTCCAAGAAACGGATGGTGGTCACGGCCGATACGCCTCCTATAACACCCACGGTGTTGGGAAGGGCGAGGATGGGACTCTCGGACCCACCTCCCCGAGCCGGCATGGAATTCCAAGAATCAGAGAGGTCATCGGTCGTCTGCAGCAGAACTGATGATGGTTTGGGACAAAGAACAGAGGTGGAAGGCCAAGCTTTGGGACGGCACCTCCTGCGCCCGATCGCTCCATCCACGAGACGAATCCGGAAACTTGATGGTGGATGGGAGGACATGGCCATGCTCCCGTCAAACATCGCGCTTCCAATAGCGTTTTATATGTTCACAGCTGCGAGGACGGTACTCGTCTCAGGAGCCCTCGATTTTTCGGCACTGGTACAGCCTCACATTATTACAATCTTTGTGGTGCTCGAAGATTCGATTCGAGTTCTCTATCGCGACAGAGAAGTTCAAGGAATTCAGCCCTAACCATCAAAACTTATCCGAAAATGCTTCTAATCTCCCCCTCAATCATAATACCACTTGCCCTAAAATTTGGAATTTTAAAACCCAAGAGGGTAAAAGAGGGAAACGGAAGAAAAATACAAGATTCCGATTAGATTATTCTTTAATGAAACGACGCAAGCGATTGATTAGGTGGAAAAGAGATACAACGCCTCGCGAAAGGCACGGAGGAATCTCAATAATACACGATGACCAACCATCTTCCACTAACTCTATCTATCATCACCTAACAGAAGAATCCAAGGAAGAAGCAGCAGAAATAAGGAACAAGATTCGACGTTATCGTCCTCTCACCTTCTCAAATCGTCGCTTATGCCGTCTGTCGGCCTGACATTGGATTCTCGGGAGGTGATAACAATGACGGTAGATGAAACCAGATCGTCTTCTCTGACTCTCTCTCTCTCTCTCTCGCCCCCAATCCCCCAATCAATGGTTTCGGTAAATTCCTTCCGTTACCCTTTCGAAAGTTTTATCGAGCGCTGTCTCTCGCACCCTCTAACGTTTGCTGGTGCATTTTGTAGAAAATAACGGCACGGCGGCCAGCTGCTTGTTGGTATGAGTTGGATGATGTCGTGCAGCACGGAAGCAGGATTCGAGATGCTGGAACTGTTAACGTGTGTTCCACTCAAGGGTCACGTTCGAATCCTTTTTTTTTTCTTTTTTTTTTTTCTTTTTTTTTTTTTAAATAATTGAAACACGCTGCGGCTATGCACTACGTATTAGTTTCATAACTACAGTACACGCAAGTGGCCCAAAACGTGACATGAGTCATCCTGAGTCAACCAGGCTCCATGTTCGGACTTTAATATTAGCTCAAGATTCAATTTAATAAAAAAATAAATTAGATTGAATTGGATCGACAGTTAAAGTCTTTGATGTGATGAACCATATAGACTGGATTGAATCTATATATATATATATATAATTCAGTCTTAATTAAAAAAAATCAAGTTCAAAAAAAATATGAATCATATTCAAATCATATATATACATGAAGTTTTAAAATAAAAAAATAAAATTTAAAAAAAAAATAAAAACTTAACTTTATTACAAGACAATCAGAAATATCTTATGATATTATTCAGCATCATAATTTTTTCTAATAAAATTTAAAAAATAATTCAAAATAGTTTCAAAAATTAAGCATTCTCTATAAATTATATAACTTAGTATGTTCAAAGATATCTAATAGATTGAAATAGAATATAGATAGTATTGGAGATAAATCATGCTCCTGCTCAAAGATATCTAATAGATTGAAATAGAATATAGATAGTATTGGGGATAAATCCTGCTCCTGTCGAAGTCCAGTTCGATGCTCAGTCTGATGCATTCGGTAGCCATAAAAAAGCTTCAGCGGACAGATCTTGGCCGAACTCGTACAGCCGGTCGAACCGCTTAGCGATCAAGCTCCTTCGGACTCTCAGCGATCGGACTTTAGTCGAACTCCTCAGCGGTCGAGCTTCAGTCGGACTCCCGTAAGAGCCGAACTCTCTCCACACTCCTTCAGTTAGGCGCTTGCGGGAGCCGAATTCCCACCAAGCTTTTTCTTCAACCGGACTTCTTCAGCAGACTCCTCCCAGACACCCCCTTTGGTCGAACTTCTTCAGGAGCCAAACTCCTCCCAGACATCTCCTTCGGTCGATCGAGCTCCTACCGAACTTTCCAGCGACCGAGCCTTATCTGCACACCTCCAGCCAGACTATGGGAGCCGAACTTCTTCCGAGCTTCCTCTTCAGGAGTCCGAACTTCTCTGAAATGGGTACACGTCAAAGTCCTTCAACCCTTCATTCAGCTCCAAGCGGCTCAGTATCAAGACAGCTGCAGCCATCACCATCAATCCGCTGCAAGCGACAGCGATCCGCTATCAGACGATGATGGCTGTCACCATCAACCCGTTGCAGGCGGCGCTACAGACGGTGCCTTCCCCTGGGACTGACTCCGTCGGACCTCGAGCGGCCCGCCAGCACGCGGCTACAGCTGTCACCATCAAGCTCTGCCTATAAAAAGGATCGTCCAGATATGCTAACCCTAAGCTCTAAGTTCTCCTCTTCTTCTCTAAGCTCTACGGAACTCATTCCCGAGCACTCCATTCCTATTAGCCAGAGCTGACTTGATCGTCGGAAGATCCTGCCGGAGCCACCCCCATCGGCTCCGGATGAGATTTTATTTTGTAGGTCTCCGACGACGACCTCGTCCACCTCCGCTCCAGCTGATTCCAGCGACGATCAAATTCTGCATCAACAGATTGACACTAGAAGGAGGGCTCGAACCTCCGAGGTTTTCTTGTTCTTAAAGGAGTGCTCAGCGATGATTTCTCTCTTCCCTCTCCAGAGATCTCTCTTCTTAGAGTTCTTTCTCGAAGAGAAAATGCCTCCTAAGAGAGCCTCGACTCGGCGATCGACGGCCTCCATGGCCCGATCCCATCCAGATCCATCTGCTCCTACTTCAACCTCAATAACTCAGGTTCCACCTGTACCCATGGTAGATGTGGAGCAGCTCAACCTACTTGTCCAATAGATCCGTGGCCTCATGGATGCAATGCAGCAGCCCCCGACAGTGACTCCACCAGAAATCCGCCATCCGAATGTTGAAAATCAACCCCAAGGAAGGGTACTCAGGCTGATGTACCCACCGCCCCTTGGAAAGAAAAATAGAGAATCGAAGATCCGTGTTTGGATCATGGTTCTCCTCTGAAGGAGATCTTTCCCGTTTGTAGTCGAAAGTCCCCCGAGATCTGCAACCAGGACGACGCCCTTGATCACAGACTATGGAAGATGAATCGATGGATTGAAGAGCTCGGCCACGTCATCCCAGCTCATCATGCCGACATCCGCACCGATCCTCTTTTCTTCCTCCAGATTATGCAAGAGCCCATTCCACCAAACTTCAAGCTCCCTCAACTTGAAAGCTACGATGGAATCTCTGATCCGATTGATCATCTGGAGGCCTTCCGAATCATGATGCTACCCACGGTGCTTCAGACGTCATACTGTGTCGAGTCTTCCCATCTACCTTTAAGGGAGCAGGGAGAAACTGGTACTCAATATTGAAGTCGAGTACGATCTTCTCTTTTGACCAGACGAGTCGTCAATTCGTGGCTCACTTCATTAGCGGCCAACATCCGCATCGAGGTTTGAATTTTCTGATGAACGTCAAGCAGAAGCAGGAAGAATCCATCCGGGCTTACGTCACCCAGTTTAACACCACGGCATTGGAGGTCCGGGACCTGAACCAGTCTGTTGCGATGGCCGCACTCAAGGGCGAACTTCAGAAAAATGACTTGCTGTTCTCCTTGAAAAAAAGTATCCAAGGGACTTCGCTGATCTGCTGGCTCGGGCCGAGGGATATGCCCGTGCAGAAGAAGCCTTCAAGTTGAAGGACGAAGAAGCCTTAAAGGAGCGGCTGGCAGACGAGTATAATAGTCCCACCATCGATGGAGAACTGAGCGAAGTTCGACTGCGCTCACGGACTCCATCCGGGAGCAAGCGGGCCCGAACTCCTCGAGCCCGCCACCAAGGAAGCCCCGACAGAGGGGCAAAGAAGCCCTCCTCTCGAAAGGTTCCATGACTATGCCCCCCTCAACGCTCCTCGAACTCAAATTCTCATCGAAGTTAAGAACCAGCTGTCAAGATCAGAAGGGTTACGATCTCTCCCAAATAAGCGCGGTCGAAGCAAGTATTGTCTCTACCATCGCGACCATGACCACAATACTGAGGAATGCATCCAGCTCTGAGACGAAATTGAGGAGCTCATCAGAAAGGGGTGGGTGGGTAAATTTCTTCGATGCCAGCCTGAAGAAGGAGAAGATCGGCTAAGGGCGCTGCCATAACCAGAAACGACAAGGTCGGCCACCTCACGGCATCATCAACATTACCCCAGAGAGGAGCTTGGTACATCGGCGATTCGTCACCTCCAAGCATCAAAGCTAAGAGAAGCATGCTCTAAATTGAGGAGGCCAGCATGAGATAGAAAAGATCGTCTGCCTGAAGAAACGCGGAGGAACAACGCTACCACGACCCTGAGACACAAAGAATTCGGAAATGCATTGTCAGTAACTTCCTTTCAATAAAATTCTTTCCTTTCAATAATATTGTTTCTGGATGTAAAAACTATATGATGATAAGGAAAGAAGCAGTTAATAGTTGCCGTGTTAGAAACAGGAGGAGAACCTAGTCCTAACATGGGCAGGTCAAAGATCTTCGATCTCAGCCAGAGATAAGATCTCTCTCAAGCGATCGCATCAACCTCGGCTAGAGATAAGATCTCTCCCGAGCGATTGAGACAACCTCGATCAGATAAGATTTCTTCCGAGCGACAACCTCGGCTAGAGATAAGATCTCTCTCGAACGACCGATCAACCTGGTAGATCTCTTCCGAACGACCAGAGACATAGAAAGATCTCTTTCGAGCGACCGTGTCAACCTCGGCTGGAGATAAGATCTCTCTGAGCGACCGCGTCAACCTCGACTAGATAAGATTCTTCGAGCGACCGCGATAACCTCGATTAGATATAAGATCTCTTTTGAGCGACAACCTCGGCTAGAGATAAAATCTTTCCTGAGCGACCGCGTCAACCTCAGCTAGACATAGATTTCTTTCGAGTGACAGCCTCGACTAGAGATAAGATCTTCCTCGGGAGAGCCTCGACAGCAGGAGATAAGATCCCCCCGAGCACCCTTATCAACCTCGGCTGCAGGAGATAAGATCTCCTCCGAGGTAACCTCGACCGTAAGGAGATAAGATCTCCCCCGAGGGTCAGGCCAACTTCGGCTGTAGGAGATAAGATCTTCCCCGAGGCAACCTCAGCCGTAGGAGATAAGATCTCCCCCGAAGGCTGGGCTAACTTTGGCTGCAGGAGATAAGATCTCCCCCGAGCATCTGCATCAACCTCGGCTGCAGGAAATAAGATCTTCTCCGAGGCAACCTCGGCTGTAGGAGATAAGATCTCCTCCAAGCGACTGCAACAACCTCGGCTAGCGATAATACCTCTTCCGAGCGACCGCGACAACCTCAACCAGAGACGAGCGACCGAGTCAACCTCGGCCAGAGATAAGATCTCTTCCGAGCGATCGTGACTACCTCGGCCCACGACAACTTTGACTAGAGATAAGATCTCTCCTGAGCGCCCGAGCCAACCTTGGCTAGAGATAAGATTGGAGACAACCTCGACCAGAGATCAGATCTCTCCCGAGTGCCCGTATTAATCATAGCTATAGGAGAGGAGATCTCTCCCGAGTCAGCCTTGGCTGTTGAAGACAACATCACCCCCCCCCCCCCCGAAAAGCTCAACCCTCGATCTCAACCGCACGAGACGAGATCTACTTCAACCCCAGCTGGAGTTGAGATCTCCTCTGGACTTCAATTTTGATATCAACTTCGATTGGAGATGAGATCTCCCCCCGAGCTTCGACTAGAACCAGCACGGATCCCAAAAGAGGACTTCGACAGTCGCCTTTTCTGTACTCCCTTCCTTCGAGTTTCGAACTTGAGAGTGGGGGGGACTATTGTTGGGGGTAAACCTCGCTCCTATCAAAGTCCAGTTCGGTGCTCAACCTGATGCGGTCGATAGCCATGAAAGAGTTTCAGCGGATGGATCTTGGTCGAACTCCTATAGCCAGCCAAACTGCTTAGCGATCGAGCTCCTTCGGACTCTCAACGTTCGGACTTTAGCCGAACTCCTTAGCGGCCGAGCTTCAGTCGGGCTTCCGCAAGAGCCGAACTCTCTCTGCACTGCTCCAGCCAGGCACCTACAGGAGCCGAACTCCCTCCATGCTTCCTCTTCGATCGGACTTCTTCAGCAGACTCCTCCCAGACACCCCCTTCGATTGGACTTCTTTCGGAGTCGGACTCCTCCCAGACATTCCTTTCGGTCGATCGAGCTCCTACCAAACTCTCCAACGATCGAGCCTTATTCGCACACCTCCAATCAGATGCCTACGGGAGCCAAACTCCTTCTGAGCTTTCTCTTCAGAAGTTCGAACTCCTCTGAAATGGATACACGTCAAAGCCCTTCAACCTTTCATTCGGCCCCAAGTAGCTCAGTATCAAGACAGCTGCAGCCATCACCATCAATCCACCGTAAGCGACAGCGATCCGCTACCAGATGGAGATGGCTGTCACCATCAACCCATTGTAGGTGGTGCTACAGACGGTGCCTTCTCCTGGGACTGACTCCATCGGACCTCGAGCGGCCCACCAGCACGTGGCTACATCTATCACCATCAAGCTCCGCATATAAAAAGGATTCTCTAGATACGCTAACTCTAAGCTCTAAGTTCTCCTCTTCTTCTCTAAGCTCTGCGAAACTCATTTCCGAGCACTCCATTCCTGTTGGCCAGAGCTGACTTGATCATCGGAGAATCCTACCAGATCCTGGCTTCGGATGAAACTTTATTTTGTAGGTCTTTGATGGTGATCTCGTCCACCTCTACTCTAGCTGATTCCGACGATGATTAGATTCTGCATCAACAGATAGAATACCAAGTCAATCATAGTATCAATCTATAATCTAAACATGAAACTTTCCATCCAAGAATAGCATTCAACTATCTAGTTTATCATAATATCTTCTATTGACGTAGAATCTGGTCGTCGTCGGAATCAGCTAGAGTGGAGGTGGACGAGGTTGCCATCGGGACCTGTAAAATAAAGTTTTATCTGGAGTCAGTGAGGGGTGGCTCCGACAGGATCCTCCGACAATCAAGTCAGCTCTGACCAAAAGGAATGAAGTGCTCGGAAATGAGTTCCGTAGAGCTTAGAGAAGAAGAGGAGAGCTTAGAAATTAAAGCTTAGAGGTTAAAGCTCAGAGTTAGCGTATCTGAAAGATCCTTTTTATAGGTGGAGCTTGAAGGTGACAGCCGTAGCCACGTGGTGGTGGGCCATTCGAGGTTCAGCGAAGTCAGTCCTAGGGGGAAGGCACTGTCTGCAGCACCGCCTGCAATAGATTGATGGTGACAGCCATCACCACCTGGCAGTAGGTCACTATCGTCTATCATGGACTGATGGTGATGGCTGTAGCTGTCTTGATACTGAGCTGCTTGGAACCAAATGAAGGGTTGAAGAGCTTTGACGTGTCCCCATTTCGGAGGAGTCCGGGCTTTCGAAAGAAATACGACTGGAGAGGGCCATCCACGAGGAACAATAGCCGAAGGAGTTCGGAAGGCGTGCGACTGCTGAGGAGTTCGACCGAGGGATAGCCACCGAGGAGTTCAACTGGGGGAGGAGCTCGGAAGGAGCTCGATCGATTGAAGGGGATGTCTGGGAGGAGTCCGGCTCCTGAAGAAGTCCGATCGAAGAAGATGTCTGAAGAGAGTTCGACTCTTGCAGGCATCTGATTAGAAGGGCGCAGAGAGAGTTCGGCTCTCATAAGAGTCCGACTGAAGCTCGGTCGCTGAGGGGTTCGGCTAGAGTCCGACTGCTGGGAGTCCAAGAAGCTCGACCGCTAAGCAATTCGGTCGGTTGAAGGGTTTCGAAGTAGCTCGACCATTGGAAGTCCAAAAAGCTCGACCGTTAAGCAGTTCGATCGGCTGAAGAGGTTCGAAGGAGCTCGGCCGCTGAGAAGTTCGGTCGGCTAAGGAGGTTCGATCCGACCGCTGAGAGTCTGAAGGAGCTCGACCGTTGAGGAGTTCGACCGGCTGGAGGGGTATGGTTAAGATCCGTCCGTTGAAGCTCTCCCATGGCTACTGATTTATCATACTTTGATAGGAGCGGATTTATCCCCAATAATAGTCCCCCACTTTCGAGTTCGAAACTCGAAGAAAGGGAGTGCAGAAAAGACGACTATCGAAGTCCTCTTCTGGGCTCCGTGTTGGTTCAGGTCGAAGCTCGGGGGAGATCTCATCTCCAGCTAAAGTTGATGTTGAAGTTGAAGCCCGGAGGATCTCATCTCCAGCCGAGGTTGAAGTAGATCTCATCTCATGCAATCGTCGTCGGAGGTTGAGCTCCTCCGAGGGGCGATATTGTCTTCAGCAGTCGAGGCTGACTCGGGGGAGATCTCCTCTCCTATAGCCACGGTTAATACGGGCACTCGAGAGAGATCTTCTCTGGCCGAGGTTGTCATGATCGCTCGGGAGAGGTCCTATCTTCTACGGTCGAGGTTGATGCAGGCGCTCGGAGGAGATCTTATCTCCTATAGCCGAGTTTGATGCGGGCGCTCGGGAGAGATCTTATCTCCTACAACCGAGTTTGCCTCGGGAAAGATCTTATCTCCTGCTGTCGAAGTTGGTCTAGACCCTCGGGGGAGATCTTATCTCCTACAACCGAGGTTACCTCGGGGGAGATCTTATCTCCTGCAGTCGAGGTTGCCTCGGAGGAGATCTTATCTCCTACAGTCGAGATTGATGCAGGTGCTCGAGGGAGATCTTATCTCCTACTGTCGAAGTTGGCCCAGATCCTCGGGAGAGATCTTATCTCCTGCAGTTGAGGTAAATAGTCTTTGACTTACTCACGTTAGGACGAGGTTCTCCTCCTATTTCTAATGGACTGTGGGGGCACATAAGGACCGTTGTTAGGGCCTCTCTCTCCATCCCATCCTTTATGAATGAGGCCTTCGACTTTGCTTCCGTTAGGACGAAATTCTTCTCCTATTTCTATCAGGCTGTGGATGAGGTTCTTCGAAGCTCGGAAGATATCTTATCTCTAGCCAAGGTTAAGATTGTCCACGATCACTCGGAAGAGATCTCATCTCTAACCAAGGTTGACTCGGTCACTCGAAAGAGATCTTATCTCTAGTTGAGGTTGTCCATGGTCGCTCAGGAGAGATGTTATCTCTGACCAAGGTTGTCCGCGGTCGCTCGAGAGAGATCTTATCTCTAGCTGAGGTTGACTTGATCGCTCGAAAGAGATCTTATTTTCTAGTCGAGAGGTTGTCCACGATCGCTCGAAAGAGATCTTATCTCTAGCCAAGGTTGACTCGATCGCTCAGGAGAGATCTTATCTCTAGCCGAGATTATCCGTGGTCGCTCGAAAGAGATCTTATCTCTGGTCGAGGTTAACTCGATTGCTCGGAAGAGATATTATCTTTAGCCAAGGTTGACTCGATCGTTCGAAAGAGATCTTATCTCTGACCGAGGTTGTCCACGGTCGTTCGAAAGAGATCTTATCTCTAGCCGAGGTTATCCGTAATCACTCGAGAGAGATCTTATCTCTGGCCAAAGTTGTCCGCGGTCGCTCGGGAGAGATCTTATCTCTAATCGAGATTGTTCACGGTCGCTCGAGAGAGATCTTATCTCTGATCGAAGTTGACTCGATCGCTCAAGAGAGATCTTATCTCTAGCCGAGATTGTCCACGGTCGCTCGAGAGAGATCTTATCTCTGGCCAAGATTGACTCGATCACTCGGAAGAGATCTTATCTCTAGCCGAGGTTGTCCGCGATCGCTCGGAAGAGATCTTATCTCTGATCGAGGTTGACTCGATCGCTCGAAAAAGATCTTATCTCTAGCCGAGGTTGTCCACGATCGCTCGAGAGAGATCTTATCTCTGGCCGATGTTGACTCGGTCGCTCGGGAGAGATCTTATCTCTACCCGAGATTGAAGGTCTTTGATCTGCTCATATTCGGACGAGGTTCTCCTTCTTTTCCTAATATGGCAACTATTGACTGCTTCTTTTCTGTCATCGCATAGTTTTTGCATCCAGAAATAATATTATTGAAAGAGAAGAATTTTATTGAAAGAAAGTTACTGACAGTGCATCCCCAAATTCTTTATATTTCAGGATCGTAGTAGCGTTGTTCTTCCACATTTCTTCGGATGATAAGCTCCAGGCCGGACGACCTCCTCCATCTCATGCTGGCCTCCTCAATTTGGAGCGTGCTTCTCTTGACTTTGACGTCGGAAGATGATGGATCGCCGATGTACCAAGCTCCTCCTAGGGGTAATGTTGATGATGTCGTGAGGTGGCCAATCTCCAGCTCCCTAGATCCTTGCCATTTCTGGCTATGGCAGCGCCCTCGGTCGATCTTCTCCTGCTTCAGATTGGCGCTGGAGGAATTTATCCAGCCGTTCCTTTTTGATGAGCTCCTCAGTTTTATCTTGGAGCTGAATACATTCCTCAGTGTCGTGGCCGTGGTCGCGGTGGTAGAGACAGTACTTGCTTCAATCATGCTTGTTTGGGGGAGACCGTAATCCTTCTGATCTTGGCAGCTGGTTCTCAACTTCGATGAGAATTTGAGTTAGAGGAGCGTTGAGGGGGGCGTAGTCGCGGAACCTTTCGGGGGGAGGACTTCTTCGCACCCTTTTGTCGGGGCTTCCTCGGTGGCGAGCTTGAGGAGTTCAGGCTCGCCTGCATCCAAAGGAGGTCCGTGAGCACGGCCGAACTTCGCTTGCCTCTCCTTCGACAATGGATCTATTATACTCATCTGCGAGTAGCTCCCTTAAGGCTTCTTCGTTCTTCAACTTGAAGGCTTCTTCCGCACGGGCATATCTCTCGGCCCGAGCCAGCAGATCGGCGAAGTCTCTGGAATACTTTTTTTCAAGGAGAACAGCAGGTCATTCTTCTAAAAGCCATCCTTAAGTGTGGCCATCGCAATAGACTAGTCCAGGTCCCGAACTTTCAATGCCGCGACGTAAACCGAATGATGTAAGCCCGAATGGATTCTCTCTGCTTCTGCTTGACATTCATTAGGGAATCCGAACTTCAGCGCGGACGTCGGTTGCTAATGAAGTGAGCCACGAACTGTGGCTCATCTGCTCGAAAAAAAAAATTGTACTCAGCTTCAATGTCGAGTACCAGTTTTTCGCTGCTCCCTTTAAAATAGATAGGAAGGCTCGGCTCAGTATGGCATTCGAAGCACCATGGAGTAGCATCATGGCCTGGAAGGCCTCCAGATGGTCAACCAGATCAGAGGTTTCATCGTAGCTTTCAAGTTAAGGAAGCTTGAAGTTCGGTGGGATGGGCTTTTGCATAATCTAGAGGAAGAAAGGAGGATCGGTGCGAAAGTCGGCATGATGAGCTGGGGCAACTTAGCTGAGCTCTTCAATCCGTCGGTCCATCTTCCACAGTCTGCGATCAAGGGTGTCATCCTGGCTGCAGATCTTGGGGGACTTCCAACTACAAACGAAAAAGATCTCCTCCAGAGGAGGACCATGATCCGAACACGGATCCTTGGCTCTCCATTTTCCCTTCTCAGGGGCGATGGGTGCGTTGGCCCGGGTACTCTTTCTTGGGGCCGATTTTCGATATTTCGATGGTGGATTTCTTGGTGAAGCCACCGTCGGAGGCTGCTGTATGGCCTGCATTGCCTCGGTGAGGCCACGGATCTGCTGGACGAGTCGGTTGAACTGCTCCACATCTACCGTGGATACAGGTAGAACCTGAGCTACCGGGACTGAAGCGGGAGCAAACGGACTCAGTGCACCGACCGTCGATCGCCGAGTCGAAGCTCTCCTTGGAGGTATTTTCTTTTTGGAAAAGAACTCTAGTGAGGAAGAAGAGAGATCTTTGGAGAGGAAAGAGAGAAATCATCGTCGAGCACTCCTTTAAGAATAAGAGAACCTCGGTGGTTCGGACCCTCCTTCTAGCGTCAATCTGTTGACGCAGAATCTGATCGTCATCGAAATCAGCTAGAGCGGAGGTGGACGAGATCGCCGTTGGAACCTGCAAAATAAAGTTCCGTTCGGAGCCGGTGGGGGGTGGCTCCGACGATCAAGTCAGCTTTGGCCAACAG
This sequence comes from Cocos nucifera, assembly GCA_006176705.1. Classification (NCBI taxonomy): domain Eukaryota; kingdom Viridiplantae; phylum Streptophyta; class Magnoliopsida; order Arecales; family Arecaceae; genus Cocos; species Cocos nucifera. The sequence goes on along the minus strand of QRFJ01000137.1, from coordinate 288,113 downwards.
GAATGGAGTGCTCGAGAATGAGTTCCGCAGAGCTTAGAGAAGAAGAGAAGAGCTTAGAGATTAAAGCTTAGAGGTTAGAGCTCAGAGTTAGCGTATCTAGAGGATCCTTTTTATAGGCGGAGCTTGAAGGTGATAGCCGTAGCCGCGTGGTGGTGAGCCGCTCGAGGTTCGATGAAGTCAGTCCTAAGGGAAAGGCACTATCTGTGGCGCCGCCTACAACAGGTTGATGGTGATAACCATTATCGTCTGGCAGTAGGTCGCTGTCGCCTATCGCGGACTGATGGTGATGGCTGTAGCTGTCTTGATACTGAGCTGCTCGGAGCCGAATGAAGCGTTGAAGAGCTTTAACGTGTCTCCATTTCAGAGGAGTCCGAGCTCCCGAAAGAAATACGGCTGGAGAGGGCCACCCGCAAGGAACAATAGTCGAAGGAGTTCGGAAGGCGTGCGGCTGTTGAGGAGTTCGACCGAGGGATAGCCACCGAAGAGTTCGACCGTGGGAGGACCTCGGCCGGTCGAAGGGGATGTCTGGGAGGAGTCTGGCTCCTAAAGAAGTCCGATCGAAGGAGATGTCTAGAGGAAGTTCGGCTCTTGCAGGCGTCTGGCTGGAAGAGTGCGGAGAGAGTTCGACTCTTGCGGAAGTCCGACCGAAGCTCGACCGCTGAGGGGTTCGACTAGAGCCTGGCTGCTGGGAGTCCAAGGAGCTCGGCCGCTAAGCAGTTCGGCCAGCTGAAGGGGTTCGAAGGAGCTCGGTCGCTGAGAAATTCGGCCGGCTGAGGGAGTTCGGTCCGACCGCTGAGAGTCTGAAGAAACTTGATTGCTGAGAAGTTCGACCGGCTGAAGGGGTACGGCTAAGATCCGTCCACTGAAGCTCTCCCACGGCTACTGGTTTACTGAATTTCGGCAGTAGCGGGGTTTATCCCCAACATCTTCAATATTATATGAATAAAATCCAATCAAGAAAATTAGATTGATGAGATGATAACATCATTTATTTCAAATTAATTAATTGATGATTGATGCTACCATTAAACGGTTCTACAAATTCTAGCATACAAATTTCTAGTGCTTCTAGGTACTATACTTTCATTTCTATCATATTGTACATAGATGAACTCTATAAATATAGTTTATAGAATTTAGGCATGCTAAGACTTGAACGTGGGCGAGCCAACAATTAAAATAAACTTCCATGATCTATTCTATGAAAAATATGCTTTATACATCATCAGGTGAAAGACGAAATAAGGTAGGTAATTAAAGATTCCATCATATATAATTTTTTAGTTTTTAACATATTCTTTTTCTATTAAATAATTTCATAATAGAAGCTTGTTCAATTATATGCCAACACGTTCGGATTGGATTAGATCGGAACTTAATAAACCCAAATCTGATTCAAAACAAAATCAAATAGATCTAAATTTAGAACCCAACATAGATCGACAGATCCTTACACCAGATCAGATCTGATGAGGTTGGACCGGATCATGAAGTCTCGACAGATTGAATCAAAGCATAAATCACATTTGGAGCCTTATCGGTACGGCAAAAGAGTCGAGGTACATCAAACTGTGTGATGCCCGGTTGGCGAATTTGTCTTGTTGTATGGTATTTGCTACTCACCCGTAACAAAACCAAAGTATCAAAAAGTGAGGATATTGCATCAAATTGTGTGTGATGCCCGGTTGGCATATTTGTCATGTCGTCCCTAAGGAAAAGAAAAAACATGCTAAGGTCTAAGAGAACCAACTGCTAATGAATCCGCTAACACCTGCATCTTCATGTAAATGGGCATGGATGATAAAGAATGAAAGCCTTGCTGGTGAGTCCATCGGCTAATTTGCCACCCTAAAAGCATGGGTTGCCAAGAAAGATTCCAGGGATGCAGCTATTTGGGCAATATCTGATAGAAGAGGATGAATGTGAACTGTAGAAGCTGAAATTTTTCTAAGCTGCTTCGCGATCCAATAGATTACTGTTGTTGAATCTCCTTCCAGCCAAATCCTTGTGAAGTTTAAATACATTGCTGCCATTGTCAATCCTTCCTAAGCTACTCGAAGTTCTGCTTTAGGGACCGAACATGCAACAATTCTTTTTGCTTTAGCAAATAGTACATAACCTGCATGATTCCTAATTATAAAACCAGCTCCTGCCTCACCATCCCTGCAAGAAGCATCGAAGTTCACCTTGACCATTTCATCGAAAGAAGGCGTCCAGGAAACCTACAAAGATGGTGTTCTTAATGGACTCATAGAGTCACCGACGCCCCGCTGCTGTTGATAGATTGTTTTGCCATCCTTCGACAAAGCTTCATGAAATTCCGCAGCCAAGCGAGAGCCACAGCTGAAATCTCGTTGGGACCACCCTTTGATTTCGAGCATTCCAAATGCCCCATGCTACATAAGCGATGGTTGTCTTCTCAAGTGCCTGCCACATGGGATTGGCACAAAGATCAATCAACTGCTGCAGCGAATTCATGTAAGGCATTCGATGATTTACTTGCACAAAGCATTCCAAATATGTCTTGCAAAGGGACATATAACTAGAAAATGGTTTCTATCTTCCTTAGTTTCGGCAAATAAGTCGCAACATGAATCCATATGCTGCAGATTTCTAGCAACCAAAACCTCTTTACATGGTAGCCGACCCCAGTTCACTTTCCACCAAAAGATTTTAATTCTAGGAGCTATGGCCATATCCCATATCCAACTGAAATTACCATTGGTTTGTGCTTCACCTTCTAGCTGTATAAGTTTGTAGACATTATTACTAGCTTCCAGTTGAGTAGAGCCCATGAAAATCTTGGTATAGCAATTGCTTCAACAATTCATTGGGGAATATTTGTTGTAGCAATTCTAAGTTCCATGTTTTATCGTTGTTCAACAATTGAGTTACCATCCAATTATCATGGCAAGCCTGAATATTAATAGGGATTGGTGACATATTTATTGGGATGTTGGAAAACCATGGATCATGTAAGACACTTACGCTTGACCCATCCCCAATCTGCCATTTGACATTGTTTTGTATCCATTTGGAAGCTGAACAAACTGCTCACCATACTGGCGAGGTTCCTTTTCTCAAATGGTAAGAATTCCATTCCTTGAATTTATACTTTGCTTGCACCAATTTGCTTTAAACACTTTCCTTTTGAAGAATTAAATGTGCAGCCTCTTTGTCCATGAAAGCTTCAAAGAACTTTTCTTCGAAATTTACTTCCAAAAAAAGTTAATTTTTGGAAATAAAATTTTAGCATGATTGACGGTGGAAAAGTAACTTATTACAATTTTTGAACATGTCTGAAAATCTACTTCCTCCGTGTGTTTCTACTTCTCATGAAATATGAAAAATGAGATATTTTCATAATCTCTCTTCTTAAAACTCCAACCAAATAAAAAAATCTGCTCTCCACTCTTCAATAATAGCCTCTTTCTCCCTTCACTTTCCATGAACCAAATGAGTTCCATGTAGTTTGATGCGCTGTAATCCAAGGCCAGCCTTGGTCTTACTTGTGCAAACGTTGTTCCAAGATACAAGATGAGTTTTCCTTATTGCCGTTTCATGTCCCTACAAATAAGTATTAAACAACCGATCAAGCTCCTTCAGAACAATCATTGGAGTAGCCGTGTTTGTTAGCAAATAATCATTGCTGGAAGTTAGAACCGACTAGATCAAAGATAAGACGCCCCGCTTGTGAGAAAGCCGTTTGTAGACAATACCAGTGGAGTTCGAGATGAACTGCAACATGCAATCCATATCACCCCGTGGTAGAGCAAAATAATGGACTTAATCTCATTCCATGCGCCTTCCCATCTGCCTCCAAATCATTCATTCTCCAACATATAATAGGGATCTTCAATCATCACCAGATTAATCAACTCTGCTGTTCTTAATAAGCAAAAAAAAAAAAAAAAAAAAAAGATCTGCTGTAAGGTCTGTTTCAGCAGAGCTAGAAACCAAGAGACCGACTGCAGCAGAAAGTCATCTTTTCCTGCATCAGTACGAACCGAGTCGGGTTACCAATCACATGGATGCTCACTTCTCTGAAATGATAATAGTTAACTACTTGCTCCAAAAGCCAGCATATTGTCATCATAACCTGTGTACATAACCACAAGCACCAAGTTTAATTGCTCAAAATCACCGCTCTCCCGTGTCATAAAGAGAACACACTAGTACAGCACCGTAACAAGTTCTATAATTGGCTTCTTGCCGACCATTCCAAAATCAAAATAATCTGATGCAATCGAACAAAAACCATTCTTATCCCCACCCCACTCCTTCCTTTTCTGATGGAAAAAGCGGTTCTTCCTTGTACATCAACTATTTCAGTTTTGTTTTGGCCGAGCTCTTCAGTGGCTTTGCAACAGGTGCCGCCTGACCACTTGTGACTGACTTCTTCGCATTGTACCTTGTTGATGAAAAGGCACATGTTAATGCAACAACAATTGTTGGATAGACATAAACAGCTTTTGTTGGATCGGTGTTCACTGGTTTTCCAAGAATCCCTTCTTTTACAAGGCCCCAGACGACTAAAAGAGTCCCAAACAAGGTCATTCTCCCAGGATTTATGAGACCTACGAGGGCACCCGCAACAGAGAAGTAGCTTCCAGCAAGAACCTGGTAAGGTGACAGACATATTCAGCTATTTGCTGCAGCCAAGATCCAAATTGTGGCAAGCAGGAATTGCACGTATCAACAAACCTCTAGACGCTGAAGATCAACTATTGCTGAAGCATTTTTAGCCTCTGTCAGATTGTACATGTGAAGCAAATTGTCCCAGCTTGGGAACGTCATGTTTGTCAGGAGACCATTCACTATAGCTCCAGGGTAGAGGAGAGCCTTCACGATAAATGGAGGAAATATTTCATTTGCAATTAATTGTGAAGATGTCACTTGTATTGGTGTTGTACACATCCCTGATCTGCACGGGACCCTGAAAGGACCAAAAAAACAAATTGAAGTCTGATCATCACATCTTATGCTTATTCAAGCATTCAAAGTTCTGAACAAAGCCAGGATTATAACAAAAGTAAGACACCATTGCATGAGTATGATTCCCATTACTGAAATTAAAGTGTCACTTTCTAGGGGGATTTTTCCACCAATCTGCTCTCAATACAAAAAATGCCTGTGCCATATCTCTTGTAACTATTCTACCTTTTTTTTTAAAAAAAAATTCAAGCTTCATATGTATTCATGAGTTAAAAATTAACATTCATGCTGGACTAAGGCTGAAAACAGATCAGATACAGATTGGGTATCAGTATATCCAATATTCATATCCATTTTCATTTAGCAAATATTTATGCAGGTATAGATAAATCAAATGCAAAAACTCATACCATATTTGTTTTAAACGAATATAGATATAAATTAGATATTAAAAGTATGGGTATATGTCGGATGGTTAATCTCTATATAACCAACAAATAGGGATATCACTGAATGGAAAGCAAATGAAGTCGGCCACTTAGTTCTCTGAAAAGTTCAAGGGTGCTATTTAGGATTAAATGGGATCACAAATAGAACCAGATCACATAGTTGACTTTCCATATCCACATCCCATCCATTTGTCTTTGATGGATATCCATACGAATATGAATGATAGTCGAATGATCAAATTTGTACCCTTATCCATATAGATTCGGATACAGGAATGGATCCAAAAGGGATATTACCCAGTCCACTTTCACCCCTGCGCCAGATTACTCCCTTTTTTTTCTTTTTCCAATAGCTATTGCCATGAAAATAATATCTTCTGTTCTAAAATGATACACCGGCTATAAGCAGCAGTAACAATGAACATAGGATTCAGAGAGTGAAACATTGAAAATAAGCTTGCTGGCTCAGATTTTAGAATTGACAACAGAATTGGAAAATCAGCATTAGCTGGGAAAATTTTCAGATCTATTCAAAAATTGAACGAGGTAAGTTACATTGCAATCAGCGCATGTTCCAGTTTAGCATTTGATGAGACTTTCTAGCAGATGGTTTTCTTATATTCGATCACAAAAAAAGGGGAAAAAATTTGTTTTGTCAAATCTAAAACCAGTGGATCAAATATACTCCAATCAAATTTAAACTCAGACTCCACCAAATGTAGACTTGATCACTAGAATTTTCTAATAAACATACAAGGCAAGATACAGTTGCACAGGAAGGGATGGAAAATAAGTGGAAATAAACTTGTCAAAGTACTCATAAAGAACGAGAGGAAATTGTACAGCACATATAGAGGTCCAGGGCATGAAATGAATGGTGTCACAACACTTGTTGAGCACAAGACTGAATTAATGATGGTCATGTGGTTGATTCTCCCATGATAGAGGAGCATAACTCATATCCAGTGACATAACATATGGCATCCTATAGCTTTTATCTGCATATATTTACTAGTGATATAGAACATAATATAAAGAAAGCACCAGGAATCAACAAAACATAAAAATAAAATAAAAATAGAAATTAAAGAAAACTTAGTATCATGATTAATCTGGAACACTTTAAGCCAGACTTACTTTCAGATTCATGATTCAACACACCCAACGTTTAGTCATATTTCCAAACTTCCACCTAGATATTTCCTTTACATGACATTTGGATTTTGTTGATTAAAACAACAAGCTCAATGGACACCACGTGTTAGGTTTATTCTGACAAAGTGTCATTAAGTCTTATTTTTGCCATAGCCCACGATCATTTATTAACTCAAAACATTCAGCAAACTGACCTTACTAACATGTAGTAGTGTTTGAATTGTCCTCTTTTTACCATGCAGAACAGATCTGAAGACTTTGTAAAAGGTGAAGTGAGAGAGCACTTTTGAATGCATGCTGAATTTTGGTTCAAAATTCTAGCGCTCATCTTTCATGGTAAGCCAACCTCTTTTGAGTAGAATAGAGTCCCAACTCACGTTAGGATATCTACTAAGACAAAAGGGAGGGAGACCACCGTGACCCCAACTAGGGTAGGATGATTTTGGGATTCTTTGAATGCAATGAGGTCCTCTGCTTTCAAGATTCTATCAAAAAAAAAGAGGAAAAAGGGAAAAATAATATATTTGATAGTAAAAAAAGACCAATATCTACGAAGCTTATGGGGCTAATTAGCTGACATGACTAACAGAAAGGCCATATGACAAATTTATGGTTGTAGTCATATCCTGTTAACATGAAGAAAACGTAATTCAGTGTTTGTATTCGATACCTAAATTTTATATCCGGTGTTACATATGTGCCCTAAAAGTCAGATTAGCTAACACTTGTTAAATACTTTCTAGGGGCATTTTCATAATTTTGACTTAAAATTAATTAAAAAATTATTTATTCTATCACATTATGTATTAAAGTGTCTGTGATACATCCATTGAGTTAGTAAGCATGATAACACATATTCTCAAGAGTTGAGAATTTTAGGCATGTGTTATCATAATTAACTCATAAATTACTCCTGATCGTGGGATCATCACGAGGATGGTGATCGATCCGAAAGATCGGTGTACGATCGCTTCCTTAGGATAAATCAGTCTTGAGTCTACTGTGTGGAGTCATCGAAGCGAGAGTACAAGTACTCGTTAGAGAACGAGGGCACTGAGCGTGACCACCTCGAGCAATCATAAGGGAGCCTACCTTCTCGTCGATGACTAATTCGAAGCTGCAGTGTGTCTAGTTCTTTGACCTGAGGTGCATCGACAGTTCATCTTGAGGGTGTTATAGTTTGACTACACCATAACTCAGTCTCCTAGCCATTCGGAACCCTGAGATGTATGTTGGCTATAGCATGTTCATTGTAGGAATTGGATCGCACCAAGATGGGATTTATCAACCTCGGTAGAGGAGTAGACCTATGATGGTAGTGTGAAATAATAGAACGGAGTTTCTATTAGGATTTCAAATCGAACTCGAATCGAATGATTCATTCATATGATGGGTGTTGGGTTTGATGAGTTCACCTTAACCCTAATCCCTTCAGGGCTCATGATAGAAGAACCCAATCACACAGGTAGCTGCACCGAGAGGTTCGCTATTCAGTTTTGATGGGTTACTACCATATACTGCTAGGTGTCACTGATGAATTTTGGGACCAATTAGAATTGTCTTGATGATCGACGATTCTAATTGGATGAATCGGAAGAATTCTGGTCTATCGAAAGGTATTTCGATGATGGAGATCATGACATATCCCATTACCATACAGAATTGAACCTAATTGGATCACACAAACAAGGATTTGGATCTGGATGTCATCAATTGAACTAATCCAGTTTAATTGATTTGAATTAGATCTAATTAGGTTCAAGAAAATCGTGCTAGCACATGATTGAGCCTAACATTCTCCTTCTGTAGTCTTTCTGGGTCATCTCGACTGAGCCAAATTAGATTTGGCTCACCCAAGAGCCTTGTATAGATTTGTTCTAGTCTGACTGGAACTTATCCAGGTCAGAAAAGTCTTGTTCTAACCTGATCTAGACTTGTCCTAATCCATCGGATGGAAACAGGACAAAACCTGCTAATTTGTGAAACTATTTGGATAAAGCTTATCCAAAAACTCTATAGGGATTTGTCTTGATCTGACTGGACCTTGTCCTAGCCTAATCAAGACTTATTCTAAATCCCATAAGATGAAAACAAGACAAAGGTTGTCGTTGCCATATTAGGGCTTGTTCTAAAATCATGGGATAAAATTGGGACAAGCCTCTCTCGAAAATTCTAAATGGATTTTTCTTGATCTGACTGGATCGAGTCCTGATCTGATCACGACTTGTTCTAACTTGATTAGGACTTGATATAAATCCATTGGATGGGACTTGAAATGGTTTTATCTTAATCCCATAAGATGAGAACAAAACAAGGGTCAAATGTTGACCCAGTATGCAGGAAAGAAGAGATATGGCATGCGCCCCCTAGAATTTATCTGAGGGCGCACGTCCATATAGGATTTATGTGGAGTTTGTGAGCGCACGCCCCTTTATGGCATGCGCATCTAATGGATAAGAGAAGGCGCCCATTCATTTGATTTGATTGGTCAAAGCATTTGAATTTGATTCAAATATCTAAGGAGATAAAAGTTTGCGCCATCTACTCACTTTATCCTTTATTCCATGCCATATTTCTGAGTTTTGTGCGACAAAATACAAAAAAGATATGGTGTGGGGCATGGAGATCATGGAGGAGTCCTGCATGTTAAACTAACCTGTTCAAAGTTATATGAGAAAGGACTCTTGACTAGGTCTATAAATAGAGCCCTATGCAAGCTGTTGTGTATCCTGATTTCTCTACGGCGAAGTCCTACCAAAATATTCATCTCCATACCTCCCTCATCTGATCCTCTCCCTCTTCTCCATGCCTAAGAGTTGGGCAAAATCTGCAAGCAAAGATCAAATCCTATTGGTGCAAAGATCAATGAGAGACGACGGTGTTCGTAAGACGAATGCGCAGCCTTCGGAGTTTGTTTTGAAGATTCTACGGAAAAACATCAGATCTGATCTTTGGAGATCAAATCCAGAAGGAGACTTCCAGATCTGATCCTAGTGGATACGGTAGGAGCCGAGCGCATGCGCGGCTCAATCAGAATCTCGGATCAGTCATCAGATCATCACAATGAATAAACGATTTATCCGATCAGATGATAATTGTTATCACTATTTTTATTTTTATTTTATTTTTAATTTTAGATCAATCTAATCAGATTTAAGAACTCTCAGATCTGATCGTATCATAAAAAATTTTTAAAAATTATTCCGCTGCAAATCTGATCCGATCAGATGCATCCTGCGATAGGAAAACCCATTTTTTCCTTCAACTGATATTAGAGTCAGGTTACTGCTTTTAGATCTGTTTTTAGATTGATCTAAAATTTTTCTTTTTATGATCTGATTATTTGATTTTTAGATGTTACATAAGATGTAATCAGATCTGAAATAAAAAATTGCATGTTTTAAATATATATGTTTGACATAAACAATGCATGCTCTAGTCTAGATCTATTGTTCTATATCATGATAGTTTTTAAATATATTTTAGATTTGATTTGATTTAATTTTTTATGATTTGATCATTTAAGTTTCAGATGTTACATTAGATGTAATCAGATCTAAAACATAAGATCTAATTTAAAATTTTGATATATGTGATATAGGCAACATATGTCTAGACTAGATCTCTAGTTTAATCTCATAGTCTAGATCAAAAATTTTATGAAATGTTCATTTAATTTTCTAAAGATTATGTGATTAGATTAGTTAAATTTTAGATATTATATATGATATAATTAGAACTGAAAGCATGAGATGCATTTAAAATTTTCACATGTATGACATATGCAATGCATGTCTAGACTAGTTACATAGATCTATGCCATGAGTAGTCTAGATTAAAATTTTTTATGATGAGATCATTTAAAATTTTACTTTTAGATATTACATCTAATGTAATCAGATCTGAAACATAAATTTAAATGTTAAATTTGATACATGAGATGTATGCAAAACATGTATAGATTAAATCTTGAATCATGTAATAGTTATATGCTTTAGATCTAACAGTTTTATAGTATAGTTCATATTTCTGATTAAGGCATTCCCCTTGACCGTCCGGTCATAAGAGTAAGAAGGGTTTAAAGGCCCTCTCTTTTCATTCGATGGGGTGCTTTTATGGCGTGTTGGGGTGCTGCGCGTTTGCCCTTAATCAGAAATCGAAAACTTATATTTCTGCAAAACCCTAGATCCTAAAACTCTAGAATTTTTTGATACATGTTTTGTTATTGAACCCTTGAACTTAATTAAGAATTAAGTTTATGAAATTAATTAGGTCTAAAAATTATGAATTTTTATATCTAAGACATAAATCATGGGTTCGGATGAGGGTAGCTCAATTAGGTCTAGCGGTTGATCAAACCGAATCAAGAGTTGGTTAGGTGGAATCAAGAATACTTAGATTTGACCAACCTAATAGGATTAAGTCTGGATGAAGATCGACTCACAGTCACATGTGGTCGATCAAGTTAAGACCTAATTTAGTTCCGCAGTTCGAGCCTGAGTTGTAAGCTAATCCGATCAGTTCTGATCAAACAAGTCGGTGTCTAAGGTAAGTATGGCAAATACGATCAGTGATCCTTAATTGGAAGCTACTCGACCTGAATGTGTTCACGGCGAGTTAATGGCATATTCCTCCCACTGATCTCACTTACCTGGCTGATTGAGTTGACCCAGTTCTGATTTGAAGTGGCTAACGATTCGAGCTAACCCATGCCATTACGTTAGTCATAAATATTATGACTAGTTGAGTCTAAGAGACCAAATCAAATCTTCCTAAGAAAATATTAAGTCCTAGATCTTCTATCATTGTAAATGTGCGGACCCTTCTCGGAGTTGATTGTTCTCGACTGGATACAGTGGTTCAGTTGCACCGGAAAGACGCAACCATGTCTATTAGACATTGGATGCTACGGGTTGGAGGATGGATTAGGCTAAATATTCTGGATACAGTGAGGGACCCAATCAGGAATCCAATTCATACAAATGGTGGGTTTGACTTAACTAAGGAGTGGAGCAATATTCCGAGCACGATGAGCTTCATGAATTAGAGATTAGGTTTGGATGCATCATATTTAAAGAAATATTGGACAAGAGTTGTCCACTCGTCGATTGACCCATCACCAATAACTGTTAAGTGAGGTGGTGAGCCAGTCGATGGGACCGCACCATCCATTAGAAATCAATGATCGCGGAGAGTTTCGCATCTCTGCCAAGGGAGTGTAGGAATCCGAAAAAATAGTGGAAGCCTAATTTGTTTAAAAATGAAACCCCTAAACAAATTGGTTGAGTCAAATTATAAGTCTAACTAGAAACTTTGACTCTCTATAGGAAAATATCTGCATCAAAACCCCTAGCCCGAATTCTAGATACCCACAAGTTGACCAGACCAATTTACAAGGATTGGCTAAAGAACTTTAAAAATATTTTGGATTTGAAAAAGTTGATCTATGTATTGGACCAGGACCTCCTCTTTACCAACCCGTCCGACTGCTGATCGAAGAACATCTCATGAGAAGTGGTCTGACAATCATAACAAAGTAAGGTGCCACATGTTGGGCTCAATGTCAGATGAATTGCAGCACCAACATGAAGACATCAGGATTGCTCGCCAAACGTTGGCGCACCTGCAAAAGTTGTTCGATGAATAGAGTCGCACAGCATGTTATCAAGTCTCGAAGAGACTTTTTAAGGTGCAAATGCGTGATAGACAGTTGGTCCAAGATTATTGCTTGGCAATGGTCAAAGACCTAAAGAGCTTGAGAAGCTTAGAGTCTTGATGGTCAAGGAACTACAGATTGATGTGATCCTGCAGTCCTTGATTGATTCGTATAGGCAGTTCATTATGAACTTCCATATGAATAAGCTTCAGTGCATCTTGGCTGAGTCAATAAATATGCTGGTTACTGCTGAGCAAACTTGAAGGGTTCAAATGGCTCAATTCTGGCTATGGAGCAGACTTCTTACAAGAGAAAATTTTTTAGATAAAAGAAGTCTGCGAAGAAGCAGAAAACAAAAGAAGAAAAGAAGGACGAGCCGAAGAAGGCCACGGAGAAGGAAAAGTATTTCCACTATAACTCCGATGGCCATTGGAAGCGGGACTGCCCTGCATACCTGGCTAGCCTGAAGAACAAGCAGGAAGAAAGACCTTCTGAAGGAATACTCGTCATTGAGTCTATTGAGCAAAACGTGAATGCCATAGGATCAAAATGATCTAGAGATGGTGTGGCACCTTAGGCTAGGTCATATAGCTGAAGACAGGATCAACAAACTGGAGAAATCCGGACTAATGGATCCATTGACTTTTGAGTCATATCCGATTTGTGAATCATGCCTTTAAGGCAAAATGACCAAGCTTCCTTTTATGGGATATGAAAAAGGGCAACAAACCTACTTGCCCGGGTACATATAGATGTGTACGGCCCATTCGATGTGCCGGTCAGAGATAATTATGTCTACTTTATTATCTTTATCGATAATTTATCTCGGTACGGATATGTGTACTTGATACGACATAAGTCTAAAGCCATTGAAAAGTTCAAGAAATTCAGATACGAAGTATAAAAACAAACCGAAAAGCCCATTGAGGTTCTTCGATCAGATCGAGGAAGTGAATACCTTAGTCGAAAATTTCTGGACCATCTCAAGAATAATGGTATAGTCTCATAATGGACTTCGTCTAAAATGTCTCAATTTAACGGGATTTCAGCACGAAGAAAATGGATCCTATTAGATATGGTCTGTCCATGATGAGCTTCACGGATCTTCCAGAGTTTCTTTAGGAACATAGTTTAATAGGATTCCATCTAAAACCGTTCCTACCACACCGTATGAGATATGGCATGGTAAGAAGCCAAGTCTGAGTCATCTCAGAATTAGGATTGTCCGGTGGCGAACAAGTTAGAGTCTAGATCCCTTAGAGCTCGATTTATTGGATATCCTAAAGAGTTATTAGAATATTACTTCTATCTTTCGGAAGACCATAATGTGATTGTGGGTTGACACACCATTTTTCTTGAAAAATAGTTTGTTCAAGATAGTGACATTGAAAGACAAATTAGGCTCGAAGAGAAAGTCTCCAAAGAGCAAAGAGCCAAGGAACCTGAGGAACCCAGTTAGTCTAAGCCGATCCACAATTCACTACCTCCACCTCGTAGGTCAAATAGGATTTTCCATCCTCCTAAAGGTACTTGGTACTATTTTAGAGGATGTAGAGAAAATATTCTTCATGAAAAATGGGTTCATGGTGATGATCCTAGAACCTATGACGAAGTGATATCAGATATCGACTCCGAAAAATGGTTAGAGGCGATAAAGTCAGAAATTGACTTGATGCACTCAAACCAAATCTGGATCTTGGTAGATCCACCTGAAGGTATAATACCTATTGAATGTAAATGGATCTTCAAGAGAAAGATATGTACAGATGAAAATGTAGAGACATTCAAGGTTAGACTAATGGCGAAAGGATATAAGGTTACCTTCTCGTCAGTGGCCACCATCTCACATTGCTTGCCATTGTAGTATATTTTAATTACGAAATATGGCAGATGGATGTGATAACGGAGTTCATAATTGGATATCTTGAGAAAGATATTTATATGGAACAGTCATTTATTTTCACATCTAATGATGGTGATCACAAAGATCTGCAAGCTGCAAAGATCCATTTATGGACTCAAGCAAGCAACTCGGAAAGGAATGCTTGATGTAATCAAATTGTTTGATTTCATCAAGAACGAGGAAAAATCAAGTGTATTCAAGAAGGTCAGTAGGAGCATTATTGTCTTCCTCATATTGTATATGGATGACATTCTCCTGATTGGGAATGATATTCCCATGCTGATATAGGTTAAAGTATGGTTATCTAAGAAATTTTCTATGACAGACCTAGGTAAGACATCCTTTATTTTAGGTCTATAGGGATAGACTAAAGAGGATGTTGAGTCTCTCTAATAGAAGAGGTACTGAAGAGGTTCAGTATAGTAAACTCTAGGTCCAGGAGTATACAGACTCAGACTTTATGTCTGATAAAAATGATTGAAAGTCAATGTCTAAAAATTTGTTCCTGTGCACTAGTGGTACTGTAAGTTGGAAGAGTTCCAAGAAAATGATTTCACCTAATCCGCGATTACCTCGAAAAGGATAAGTCGAGATCAAGAGAATCAACTTCGCAGACCATGCGGTTAACCCACTGACAAAGCCTTTAGGCTCGCAAAAGATCCAAGCCTACATTGAGAAGATGGGACTTAGATTTGTAGCCAATTGACTTTAGGTCAAGTAGAAGTTTGTTAGATGTGTGCCCTAAAAGCCAGATTGACTGACACTTATTAAATACTTTCTAGGAGCATTTTCATAATTTTGACTTAAAATTAATTAAAAGATTATTTATTCTATCACATTGTGTATTAAAATGTCTGTGATACATCCATTAAGTTAATAGGCATGATAACACATTCTCAAGAGTTGAGAATTTAAGGTATGTATTATCATAATTAACTTATAAATTACTTTCGATCGTAGGATCATCACGAGGATGGTGATAGATCCAGAAAATCGGTATACGATCGCTTTCTTAGGGTGGATGATTCTTGAGTCTACGGTGTGGAGTCACCGAAGGATACAGGTACTCGTTAGAGAACGAGGACACTGAGCGTGATCACCTCGAGCAGTCATAAAGGAGCCTACCTTCTCGTCGATGACTACCTCGATGCTGCAGCGTGTATCTAGTTCTTTGACCTGAGGTGCATCGATAGTTTACCTTGAGGGTATTATAGTTTGACTACACCATAAGTCGATCTCCTAACCATTCAGAATCCTAAGATGTATGTTGGCTATAGCATGTTCACTGTAGGAATTGGATCGCACCAAGATGGGATCTATCAACCTCGGTAGAGGAGTAGACCTATGATGATCATAAGATCAAATTTTAAAATCCATGGCCATAGTGGTGTGAAATAATAGAAAGAAGTTTCTATTAGGATTTCACATCGGACTCAAATCGAATGATTCATTCATATGATGGATATTGGGTTTGACGAGTTCACCTTAATCCTAATCCCATCGGAGCTCATGATAGAAGAACCTAATCACATAGATAGCTGTACCGAGAGATTCGCTATTCAGTTTTAATGGATTGCCACCATATACTACTAGATGTCATTGGTGGATTTTGAGACCAATTAGAATTGTCTTGATGATCGACGATTCTAATTGGATGAATCGGAAGAGTTCTGATTCATCGAAAGATGTTTCGATGATGTCGATGATGGAGATCATGACATGTCCTATTACCATACAGCACTGAATCTAACTAGATCACACAAACAAGGGTTTGAATCTGGATGTCATCAATTGAGCTAACCCAGTTCGATTGATTTGCATTAGATCCAATTATGTTCAAAAAAATCGTGTTAGCACACGATTAAGCCTAACATTCTCCTTCTGTAGTCTTTTTAGGTCGTCTCGACTGAGCCAAATTAGATTTGGCTTACCTAAGAGCCTTGTATAGGTTTGTTCTAGTCTGACTGAAACTTGTCCAGGTCAGAAAAGTCTTGTTCTAACCTGATCTAGGCTTGTCCTAATCCATCGGATGCTAATTTATGGAACTATTTGGACAAGGCTTATCCGAAAACTCTATAGGAATTTGTCTTGATCTAACTGGATCTTGTCCTGGCCTGATCAAGACTTGTCCTAAATCTCATAAGATGGAAACAAAACAAGGATTGTCGTTGCCATATTAGGACTTGTCCTAAAATCATGGGATGAAATTTGGACAAACTTCTTCTGAAAATTCTAGATGGATTTTTCTTGATCTGACTGGATCGAGTCCTGGTATGATCAAGACTTGTTCTAACTTGATTAGAACTTTACATAAATCTATTGGATGGGATTTGAAAAGATTTTGTCTTAATCCCATGAGATAGGAACAGGACAAGGGTCAAATATTGACCCAGTATGCAGGAAAGAAGAGATATGGCGTGCACCTCCTAGAATTTATTTGAGGGCGCACATCCATATGGGATTTATGTGGAGTTTGTGAGCGCACGCCATCTGATGGATAAGAGAAGATGCCAATTCAAATTTGATTTGATTGGTCAAAGCATTTGAATTTGATTCAAATATCCAGGAAGATAAGAGTTTGTGCCATCTACTCATCTTATCCTTTATTCCATGCCATATTTCTGAGTTTTGTGCGACAAAATACAGAAAAAATATGGTGTAGGGCATGGAAATCATAGAGGAGTCCTTCTGCATGTTAAACTTTGACCTGTTCAAAATTATATGCGAAGAGACTCTTGACTAGGTCTATAAATAGGGACTCTTGACTAGGTTTATAAATAGGGCCCTACGCAAGCTGTTGTGTATCTCGATTTCTCTACGGCGAAGTCCTACCAAAATATTCATCTCTATACCTCCCTCATCTAAATATTCATCTCTATACCTCCCTCATCTGATCCTCTTCCTCTTCTCCATGCCTAAGAGTTGGACAAAACCTACGAGCAAAGATCACATCCCGTTGGTGCAAAGATCAGCGAGGGATGACGGTGTTCGTGAGACGAACGTGCAGCCTTCGGAGTTTATTTTGAAGATTCTATGATAAGACATCAGATCTGATCTTTGGAGATCAAATCTAGAAGGAGGAGACTTCTAGATCTGATCCAAATAGAAGCCGATAGAGGCCAGATGCATGCGCGGCTCAATCAAAATCTCGGATCAATCGTCAGTTCATCATAATTGATAAATGATTTATCCGATCATGTGATAATTATTATCACTATTTTTATTTTACTTCTAATTTTAGATCAATCTAAGATCTGATTGGATCATAAAAAAAATTTAAAAATTATTCTACTACAAATCTGATCCGATCAGATACATCCTGCGATAGGTTTTCCCTTCATCCGGAACATGGAGGAGAAATGGAATGCTAATAGTTGAGTTGTAAAAGTTGATATACTCGAAATAACTTTGATCAGATGCAATACTGAAGAGGAGCCGTGCCTAAGAGCATTTCGGATGAGCGAGTGAAGATCTGGCTCGCTTCTGAGGCATGCTCCACCACAAATGGGTCTAAAGGTTTACCAGAACGGGGGCAGCAGATCCATGTCGAAGAAAATGACAAAGATTGAGCAGCCAGGAGATTTTAAAAAAAAAAAGTGTTAGAGGGTCGTCTGGGGCTTAGACTCAAATCTCTGAGATGTTAGTGGTAGGTCACGGCAGCAAAATTCCCCGATCTGGTTTTACGATGCATACATTCATCGCCAGATTTTGACAATCTGATTGCTTCAAATCGATGATGGTAGCATGAGGGGTGGAGTGGGTGCGGACTGAGACACGTATATGGAGATCAGACCCAGTACAAAAAAAGAAAGAAAAGGGATCTTACTACATACCAGAGTTCTTAGCAAATGAGATTGAGAACAGAGCCCACTTTTTCTTTCTTTCTTTCTTTCTTTTTTCTTTTAACAAAGGAAAAAAAGAAAAGAAGAAGAAGAAAAAAGGAGAAAAGATGATGGTGATCTATGAGCAACAGACTGAATTTTGTGTAGGGGTTGATTTGATGAATACCTGAACAGAGGGATTTGGAAGATGATGAGGACGAAATAAACGCGAGAGGCGATGTAGGAGACTCTGCCGCTCGTCCACCCCATCGACGCCACAGGAAAGAGGAAGAAAACCCTACATACGCTTCGAGATAGACAAGGACCCCGGCTTCTTTTTTTTTTATGTCAAGCAAGGCTTGGTTCCGATCGGATCCGACTAACGATATAGATCCGAATCCAGTACAGAGGAAGACTTGAGTCCGCATTTGTACAGGGAATTTGATTTGACTTCGAGTTCCGGCGTCTGAGTACAGCACCATCGTAAATTTCGTTTAGCTAAATAAAATTTGGTAGGCCACACCTCCCTCCCTTACATTTTAAATAAAAAAAAATCTAAAAAATCAACTAACTTGCGGGTGAAATTATTGATCGGATCTGATACAATCAATACATCAAAAAAATTATAAAATATATTATATATATATAATAATATTATATAGAAGAGTATTATGATGTTATCATCTCAGCATCTTATATGATTTTAATGATACCACATAAATTATTATTTTATTATTAATAATAATTTAAATATTATTTTAAAATCATAATAATATAGTATTTTAAAAATTAAAAAATAATAGTTTAAAAATAAAAGTAGAAAAAAGATAAGAGATAAAAAATATTTTTAAAAAATTATTATTTTTAAAAAAATAAAATATTATAAAAATAATAATTTATTATTATTTTAAAAAAATAGCATATTATTTTTTTATTTTAAAAATAATAATATATTAATTTATTTTTAAAAAATAATATTTTTTTAAAAAAAATAATATATTTTAAGATCTGAATTGATCCATTGGATCAAATCAGATCAAATCTAATAAATTATCCATAAATAGAGTATGATACTTCATCGATTTGAAAGTTAAATTTTTGTATTTAATAGCCTCTGAAAGTTTGAAAAAGATATGAAAAAAAAATGAGGGAACAGAGGTGCGATCAGGATCGATATTTGTCGAGAGAGAAAAGGAGCCATGGTGGGACAGTACCAATGAGTGTAGAGAAGATATAAGAATAAGAAGAAAGAAAAAAACTAATAATAAGATATTATTTTATTTATAAAAAAAATATAGAGAATTTTTCTCTCTTTCTTTAGTGGTGGTGCCAGAAACGACGGTACCGATAGGGACGTCAGGAAGTACTGTAATTGAGATTGGCATTTGTTGAGAGAGAAGAAAAGTGGTGATAAGACAACACCGACAGATGCGAAGAAGATATGAGAAGAAGAGAGTGGACGGAGGTGTGATTGAGATCAGCATTTATCAAAAAAGAAAAAAAGCCATAGTGGAGCAATAGAGAGGTGCAGGGTACCAATGAGCACGTAGAAGATATGAGAATATAAAAAATAAAATAAAATAAAATATTATTTTATAAAATAATAAAAAATATATCATATATAATAAATAAATAAATAAAATATTAAAAAAATAAAAATATTTATTATAAATATTTTTTATTAAAAATTTTAATAATTATAGATTGTAATTATCTATCCTACGTAATGCACGGGTCTTCGACCAGTTATGAAGAAAATAAATTTCATTCCACACTATAAGTAAATAAGATAGCTCAAATTTTGGCTAAACATATGGTATATAATAATTCATGTGCATTCATGATTAAGAGCATCGTTACTTCTACCTTAGTTTGCCCAGTTAAATCGTCAACCTTTGACTTCCTTCCCAACCTTATCCATAACTAATACTAGGCTTGTGCCGCATGCAATTCCTGATTAACATGCCATATGAAATAACTTAATTTTGGAGAAAATTGAAATCTTTTGGGACAAAGTTGAAGTTTATCGATCAAGTCTTTCAGAGGATCAAAACTATCTCATTATTTATATTGAATTGAGGCCAAGAATCTTTATTTATTTCTTTCTCTCTTTTTTTTTTGAGAAAAAAAAAAGAAAGAATTGGATAGAGCCCAATCCTATTCACCAAGAAGATCTCGCCTCTTTTAACATGGAAGAATATTATTGAGAAATTGCTTTGCGAACCCTTTAGCACACCCTCATTCTTTTTTCTTTTTTTTTTTTCTTTTTTTTTTTGTGAGTTTCTTGTAATAAAATCTCTTCATAAACCACTTATCTCCATTTATGGTGTAGAAAAAACCAGTTTGGCACTCATTCGAGATATACCAAGGGTACACTAAGCACTACTAATATTATTATTTAGTTAAGCTTATAACTTTAGGGAACTCAAGGTTTCCGCAAAATATGCACTCCTTTCAAGTGGACTACAATAAAGTATTGAGCATGTTGGAATATTTTATTTTCTACATTTTTTTTTTGTTTATTACAATTTTGGATTAGGTTCAAATTTAAATCTTTGATGGCTTTGATTTTAAACTTTAAGGTGTCAATATATATTTTGATCTTGATTTAATTTTGCTTGACTAAATTAGTGAACTTTAGAGGCCCTAACGAGGCCCTTATCCTACTAATTGAGATATTATAATAGGTTAGAGGTCTTCATGAGGCACTATTCTATTTCTTCCTGTTGGCATGCTTTTATGGCCTTTCTATGCATGTCTAAGCCTTGTTCAATAATATTGGATAAATATACAAGATGAATAAAAAAGTATCAACAAAAAGATGAATCGATGCATCTAGCTTTATTATAAGTATGTATAACAACATAGAAAATATTAAGTATTCTCTGATATAAATTAAATTATAAAAAAATTTGATAGATCAAATAATCAAAGGTTTGCCGAAGAATGAACTTCCAAATTTATCAAGAGCATGGATTTAAAACCCACCATGTGTCACCCACAACAGGTACCCGAACTTTGTATGTAACTAGAGATTTCAAGAAAGAGGTTCCATATGATATAAATAAAATTGATAGATGATCATGTTAGAGCACTACTTTTGAAAAATATCTCCTCATACCTTCATGATGACTGCTTAGTGCAGTGATAAGAAGTCATGAAAGGTTGAATTATACTCTTAATAGATCTTAGGTTGGAAGTCTCCAAGACATCATATCATAAATATTTTTGGAGTGATCAGTTGTATGAGAATCATCACGAAGGTTGTGACTAAGATTTTGAGCTAACCCTAACAAACTCTAATAAAAAAGTTAAGGTACTGGATACAAGGCCATTAAGATGCATTGACTATATTAAAATTCAATTGATTCTGTGATGGTAATCCATACATGGTGAACGTTAAGTGGGGTTCGAGCTCATTGGATGCGTCGTCCATTAAACACTATAATTGGTCCAAAATTTTCGTTTTTATGATTTTTACTGGCTTTCAAATTTGAACCTTGCATGCAGGATTGTTGGAAATTTTTGTTTTTCTAGAATTTTATTTTATCGTGGTTCTGGAAAAGGTCCAAATTCTGAAGTTTTAATGGCTTCCTGGTAATCTCCTTTCTCCGGCCTCTGTATTGCATGACCGCATCAAATCTAACACGCCACGCTGCCTCTTATATTTCACCGATTCCCGATTGCCCACTTACCTCCGTACATATGCTTCGGGATTTGCCCTGGTTCCTTGCACCCGGTGCATGCAGTAATTTTTCGTTCCTCCGAGTAGCACGTAAAGGCTAATCCTGCATGACCAACCCTTTTTTTTTTTTTTTTTTTTGGTTTGCTTAATTGCCGTACCAGCTGGGAACCATATAAAAATGCGGCAAGCGTCAGGGGTTGTCGGGCAGGCTGGGACCGGTCATGGCACGAGGAAAGAAATACCCCGCATTGCTCAACAGATGAAAATAAAAAAGATACATAAAATATGAAATGTTCAGATTCATTGTAAAATTTCAATTCAATAAAAATTTTATTTTAGTTATTTATTAATTTTAATAATTTTAAATTTTTATTTTTAATATTATTTTATTTAACTATTTTTTAAAAAATTATTAGAATTTATCTTATTAAAATTTTGATTTGTGAGTCAAGAATCAAACTCCTATCTATTATATTTAAAAAATTCTTTGGGGTCTCCCATGTATAATTTGGTGGTGTTCCGTCCATGTGGTGGTGGAACCCATAATTTAGGAAAAAAAAAAAAAATAGAGGTAGAGTCTAAGTGTAATTCTAATCTTTCACGTTAAAAAGAGTAGCATGAAAAAATCATAGATGATAGAAAAATCAGACCGACGATGCAGCTAAAAAGAAAAAAAGTTCAAAAAATGGGCTTATTTATGGAATGATTGGATGGCTGATTTTACTTTAATTTTGATAAAATTTTAGTATGTTTATTTCAGCATTGAGAATTATAAGTTGAGCGATTTTGATCTTTGAAAAAAAAAATTTATGAGTTATTGGGGATAAATTCCACTCCTGCCGAAGTCCGGTTCGATGCTCAATCTAATGCAACCAGTAGCCACGAAAGAGCTTCAGTGGATGAATCTTAGCCGAACTCCTATAGTCGGTCGAATTGCTCAGCGGTCGAGCTCCTTCGGACTTCCAACGGTCGGATCTTAGCCGAACTCCTACAGCCGGCCGAACTGCTCGACGACCGAGCTCCTTCGGACTCACAGCGGTCGGGCTTTAGCCGAACTCAGCGGCCAAGCTTTAGTCGAACTCCCGCAAAAGCCAAATTCCTTCTACGCTCTTCCAGTCAGACGTCTATGGGAGCCGAACTCCCTCCAAGCTTTCCCTACGGTCGGACTTCTTCAGAAGCCGATCTCCTCCCAGACATCCCTGCGGTCGGACTTCTTCAGAAGCCGGACTCCTTCCAGACATCTCCTTCGATCGGTCGAGCTCCTTCAGAACTCCTCAACGACCAAGCCTTAGCCGCACTCCTCCAGCTAGACGCCTATGGAAGCTGAACTCCTTCCGAGCTTCCTCTTCAGGAGTCCGAACTTCTTTGGAATCGATATATGCCGGAGTCCACCAATCGATGCCTGCTTTCTCAGAGCCACGGCTATTAAAGCTGGACGAACGGTCACCTTCAGTTTGCCATGGGCGATGCTGCAGGCGGCTCCGCTAGACCTCGAGCAGCCCACCACTGTCGGATAGTATGGCTGTCGCTATCGATCTAACGATACCATCCTCTTTGCATCTAGCTCGATGCAGCCTCGAGCGGCCCGCCACCAGACAGCTGCAGCTGTCACCATCTAGCTTCACCTATAAAAAGGATCCTCCAGATATGCTAACTCTAAGCTCTAAGCTCTCCTCTCCTTCTCTAAACTCTATGGAACTCATCTCTGAGCACTCCATTCCTGTTGGCCAAAGCTGACTTGATCGTCGGAGGATCCTACCGGAGCCACCTCCCATCGGCTCCGGACGAGACCTTATTTCGTAGGTCTCCGACGGCGACCTCGTCCACCTCCGCTCTAATTGATTCCGACGACGATCAGATTCTGCGTCAATAGATTGGCGCTAGAGGAAGGGCACCGAACCTCCGAGGTTTCCTTATTCTTAAAGGAGTGCTCGACGATGATTTCTCTCTTTCCTCTCCGGAGATCTCTCTTCTTCCTCTCTAGAGTTCTTTTTCGAAGAGAAAATGCTTTCCAAGAGAGCTTTGACTCGCCGATCGATGGCCTCCATGTCAGGTCCATCTGCTTCCATTTCAGCCCCGGTAGCTCAGGTTCCATCTAAAGCCATCGCAGATATGGAGTAGTTCAACCTGCTGGTCGGGTTTGTGGCCCTGTCGAGATGATGCAAGCCATGCGACAACCTCCGACGGAGACTTTGCCAGCAAATCCGTCATGAGGATGTGAGGAATCGACCTTTAGAAAAAGCATTTGGGCATACCAATCATCCTTAGAAAAGAGAAATGGAGAGCAGAAGTTCTCCCATAGAAGGTTTCACAGGAGGGCGGAATGAAGTTCGGCTACGTTCGCGACCTTTCCGATGCAAGCAAGGCCGAACTCCCCCTTGAGCTCACCATCAAGGAAGCTCCGCAAAAGGTCTCACAAGGAGGCAAAATGAAGTTCAATCGCATTCACGGCCTTCCAGCGCAAGCGAGGCCGAACTCTTCCTCGAGCCCACCATCAAGGAAGCCCCGCAGAAGGTCTCACAAGAAGGTGAAATGAAGTTCGGCCACGTTCACGACCTCCCAACACAAGCAAGGCCGAACTCTTCCTCGATCCCACCATCGAGGAAGCTCCGACGAAGGTTTCACAGGAGGGCGGAATGAAGTTCGGCGTGAGCGAGGCCACTGAACTCTCCCTCGAGCTCATCATCAAGGTAGCTCGATAAAGGGGCATGAAGTTCTCCCGTAGGTTTCACAAGAGGATGGAATGAAGTTCGGCCATGCTTACGACCTCCCCAATACAAGCAAGGCCCGAACTCTTCGAGCTCGCCACCAAGGAAGCCCCGACAGAAGGGCGCGAAGAAGCCCTCCCTTCGAAAGATTCCACGACTACGCCTCCACAACGCTCCTCAAACTCAAATTCTCACGAAAGTTAAGAACCAGCTACCAAGTCCAGAAGGATTATGATTTTCCCCAAACAAGCACGATCGAAGCAAGTACTGCCTCTACCATTGTGACCATGGCCACGATACTGAGGAATGCATTCAGCTCCAAGACGAAATTGAGGAGCTCGTCAGAAAGGGATGGTGGGGTAAATTCTTTCGACGCCAGCCTAAAGCAGGAGAAGATCGGCCAAGGGTGCTGCCTTAGCCACAAACGATAAGGAGGTCGGCCACCTCACGGCGTCATAAATGTTATCCCTGGGAGGAGCTTGATGCTTCAGCGATTCATCATCTCCCAGCGTCAAAGTCAAGAGAAGCTCGCTCCAAATTGAGAAGGCCAACTTGAGATAGAAGAGGTCGTCCAGTCCGAGACTTACTGGAGAACCCGGAGGAGGAACAACGCCCCCACGACCCTGAAATGGGGATGTGCTGTCGGTAACTTTCCCTCGATAAAATTCTTTTCTTTCACTAATATTATTTCTGGGTGCAAAAACTATGTGATAACAGAAAAGAAGCAGTCAATAGTTACCGTGTTAGGAACATGAGGAGAACATCGTCCTAATACGAGCAGGACAAAGACCTTCAACCTCGGCCGCAGGAAATAAGATCTCCCCTGAGGGTTCGGACCAACCTCGGCTGTAGGAGATAAGATCTTCTCCGAGACAATCTTGACCGTAGGAGATAAGATCTCTCCTGAGGGTCCGGGCCAACCTCGACTGTAGGAGATAAGATCTCCTCCGAGGCAAACTTGACTGCAGGAGATAAGATCTCCTCTGAGGGTCCGGGCCAACCTCGGCTGTAAGAGATAAGATCTTCCTCGAGGCAACCCGATCGTAGGAGATAAGATCTCCCCTGTGGGTCCGGGCCAACCTCGACTATAGGAGATAAGATCTCCTTCGAGGCAAACTCGACTGGAGAAAATAAGATCTCCCTTGAGGATCCGGGTCAACCTCGGTTGTAGAAGATAAGATCTCCCCCGAGGCAACCTCGACCGCAGGAGATAAGATCTTCTCTTAGGATTCGAGCCAACCTCGGCTGTAGGAGATAAGATCTCCCTGAGCGCCTACATCAACCTCGACCGTAGGAGATAAGATCTCTTTCGAGGCAACCTCGACCGTAGGAGATAAGATCTCTCCTGAGGGTTCGAACCAACCTCGACTGTAGGAGATAAGATCTCCTCCGAGGCAAACTCGACTGCAGGAGATAAGATCTCCCTGAGCGTCCGCATCGATCTCCCCTGAGGCAACCTTGGTTGCAGGAGATAAGATCTCCCCCGAGGATCCGGGCCAATCTCGACTGTAGGAGATAAGATCTCTTTCGAGGCAAACTCGACTGTAGGAGATAAGATCTCCTCCAAGTGCTCGCTTCAACCTCAGCTAGAGATAAGATCTCTTCCGAGTGACTGGGTCAACCTCGATCAGAGATAAGATTTCTTTCGAGCGATCGTGACAATCTCAGTTAGAGATAAGATCTCTTTCGAGTGACCGAGTCAACCTTGGTCAGAGATAAGATCTCTTTCGAGCACCCGCATCAACCTCGGCTAGAGATAAGATCTCTTCCGAACGACCGAGTTAACCTTGATTAGAGATAAGATCAGGAGATAAGATCTCTCCTGAGGGTCCAGACCAACCTCGACTGTAGGAGATAAGATCTTCCCAAGCGTCCGCATCAACCTCGACTGTAGGAGATAAGATCTCCTCCGAGACAACCTAGACCGTAGGAGATAAGATCTCTTCCGAGACAAACTCGACTATAGGAGATAAGATCTCCTCCGAGCGTCCGCATCAACCTCGACCATAGGAGATAAGATCTTTCCTGAGGCAACCTCGACCGCAGAAGATAAGATCTCCCCTGAGGATCCGGGCCAACCTCGGCTGTAAGAGATAAGATCTCCTCTGAGGTAAACTCGACTGCAGGAGATAAGATCTTCTCCGAGCGCCCACTTCAATCTCGGCGAGAGATAAGATCTCTTCCGAGCGATCGAGTTAACCTCGGCCAGAGATAAGATCTCTTTCGAGCTACCGCGACAATCTCGGTCAGAGATAAGATCTCTTTCAAACGACCGAGTCAACCTCGATCAGAGATAAGATCTCTCCCGGATGTCCGCATCAATCTCGACTAGAGATAAGATCTCTCTCGAGCGATCGAGTCAACCTCGTTTAGAGATAAGATCTCTCCCGAGCAACCGCGACAACCTCGATCAGAGATAAGATCTCTTCCGAGCAACCGAGTCAACCTTAGCCAGAGATAAGATCTCTTCCGAGCGATAGAGTCAACCTCGGTCAGAGATAAGATCTCTTTCGAGCGACCGCATCAACCTCGGTTAGAGATAAGATCTCTCTCCATGACAACCTCGATCAGAGATAAAATCTCTTCCGAGCTTCGAAGAACCTCGTCTACAGCCCATTAGGAATAGGAGGAGAACCTCATTCTAACGTGAGCAAAGTCGAAGGCCTCGTTCATCTTTAGATGAGATGGAGGGAGAGGCCCAAACAACGATCCTTATGTGCCCCCATAGCCCGTTAGGAAAAGGAGGAAAATCTCGTCCTAATCGAGTAAAATCAAAGACCTCGTTCACCTTAGACGAGACGGGGGTAGAGGCCCTAACAACGGCCCTTATGTGCCCCCACAGTCTGTTAGGAACAGGAGGAGAACCTCATCCTAACGCGAGCAAAGTCTAAATCCAAGCTCCAAAGTCTACAGAAGATAGGATCTTCATCAACCTCGACCGCAGGAGATAAGATCTCCCTTGAGGGTTTGGGCCAACCTCGGCTGCAGGAGATGAGATCTCCCTCGAGGCAACCTCAGCTGCAGGAAATGAGATCTCCCTCGAGTCAACCTCGACTGTAGGAGAGGAGATGTCCTCCGAGTCAGCCTCGGCTGCTGGAGATAATGTCGCCCCCGATGAGCTCAACCTCCGATCTCGACCGCAGGAGACGAGACCTACTTCAACCTCGACTGTTGGAGACAATGTCGCCCCTGATGAGCTTAACCTCCGACCTCGACCGTAGGAGACGAGATCTACTTTAATCTCGATTGAAGATGAGATCTTCCTCCGAGCTTTGACCTAAACCAGCATGGAGCCCAAAAGAAGACTTCGACAGTCGCCTTTTCTGCACTCTCTTCCTTCGAGTTTCGAACTCGAAAGTAGGGAGACTATTGTTGGGGATAAACCCCACTCCTATCGAAGTCTGGTTTGATGCTCAGTCTAATGCAACCAGTAGCCATGGAAGAGCTTCAATGGATGGGTCTTGGTCGAACTCCTATAGTTGACCGAACTCTTCAGCGGTCGAGCTTTTTCAGACTTTCAACGGTCGGATCTTAGCTGAACTCCTACAGTCGACCGAATTGCTCAGCGATCGAGCTCCTTCGGACTCATAGTGATCAGGCTTTAGCCAAACTCAGTGGTCGAGCTTCAGTCGGACTCCCGTAAGAGTCGAACTCCCTTCATGCTCTTTCAGTCAGACGCCTGCAGGAGCCGAACTCCCTCCAAGCTTCTCCTACGGTCGGACTTTTTTAGAAGTCGATCTCCTCCCAGACATCCCTACAGTTGGACTTCTTCAAGAGCTGGACTCCTTTCAGACATCTCCTTCGATCGATCGAGCTCCTTTGAAACTCTCCAGCGATCAAGCCTTAGCCACACTCCTCCAGTCAGATGCCTACGAAAGTCGAACTCCTTTCGAGTTTTCTTTTTAGGAGTCCGAACTTCTTTGAAATCGATATATACTGGAGTCCACCAATCGATATCTACTTTTTCAGAGCCACGGCTATTAAAGCTGGATGAACGATCACCTTCAGTCTGCCACAGGCGATGCTGCAGGCGGCTCCACCAAATCTCGAGTAGCCTACCACTATCGAACAGTATGGCTGTCGCTATCGATCTGACGATACCATCCTCTCTGCATCTAGCTCGGTGTAGCCTCGAGCGGCCCACCATCAGGCAGCTGCAGCTGTCACCATCAAGCTCTGCCTATAAAAAGGATCCTTCAGATACGCTAACTCTAAGCTCTAAGCTCTCATCTCCTTCTCTAAACTCTGCGGAACTCATCCCTAAGTACTCCATTTCTGTTGGCTAAAACTAACTTGATCGTCGAAGGATCCTGTCAGAGCCACCCTCCATCGGCTTCGGATGGGACTTTGTTTTGCAGGTCCCCGACGGCTACCTCATCCACCTCCGCTCCAATTGATTCCGACGACGATCAGATTCTACGTCAACATGAATTATTTCAAACATCTACATTTAGTGAGATCTTTTCTATTTATTATTAAAATGCATCTAATTAATGATGAATACTTTTGTTGTATAAACCAAGATTTATTCTTGATGGTTATATATTTGTATAACATCTGGTTCGTATAGAGAAGATCTATAGTAATCATATCATTTTATATAGTAAAATTTTCATAATATAAATTTGGTGTCCTTATGCTTGATTTTATTTATATTCATTGGATTGGATATTATTAAATTATTGCTTATTTTAATTAGCACATATGGGATAGAATTTATTCTACATATAACTGTGTTTGTGGAACAACACAATTATTTTTATAAGTTAAACAACACATGTCATACATATTGAAAAAATTTTGTGAGCACTTATTTAAAAAGTCAAGATTTATGAAATAGTTTGGATAAGTTAAAGATGATGCCAACAGATAAGATTGCAAGGAGAAAGTAAAATTTGAAATCTCGAAAGGTGATGCGAATCCTTCAAATTTTAGTTAATAATTTTTTTTTCATATTCAAAATATAAAGGAGTTGAAGAAAGTATGGGATATTCTTGCAGCTGTCCACTTAAATTTATTTAAGCTGAAATATTTCAAATGAAAATTACCTAAAGAGTGGATTCTAGTTTCAGACTTTTTAAAAGATTTCAATGAGAAACAAAATTGATTTAAAAATAAAGATTTAAAGCATGGGGAGCTTGAATAATTACAAATTGGATCATTTTTTAAAGACTCGGAACATGATAAGATTGATCAGCTTGAGAATCAATTAAGTCTAAAAAAAAATCTTGAGTAAGAAAATTTTGATCAAATAGCTACCATATCAAGTTCAGAAGAGATTATGATTGAAGAATCTATTGATTTTGAAATTGCTCGGGAAGAATCAAAGAATGCTATAATTGATCCAATTATATATAGAGATCTATATTGAAGAGTTAAATCATGTGAAAGAGTTCTATGTTGAAATTATCTAAGATATAAATATTTTTTGTAGAGATTTAGTTAGTTATAAAGATGAAATTTGATTAAATTTTAAAGTAGCTTCGACGATCAAGGAATAAGAAGATATGCTTGGTGGAGATGATTCTTGTTGTGCCTTAGTATGATTGATTTTGAAGATACTCCAAAGTTTGAGATGTTAGAATATTCTATATATTAGGAGTTGATTCCATGTTCAAAAGAAACTAATTATATACAAATACTTGAAGCAATATGAATAGGAGCATGTGGATGTGACCAAATTTTTGTTTTAAATTTTACTTATATACAGGTTATTACGGTGTAGATAGAAAAGACATCATTAATCTTATATTGGTTGAGTTAAGAGAAACTCTGGCTTATATAGGATGAAACATTTTTCTTTGCGAGATATCTTTTAAAGTATAAAATTGTATGGTTGATGTACTAGGACAATACCAGGACAAAATCATTCAAATGATACTAAAGATCAAAATGGACAATACTGCATATACGTGGGAGCATAGATCGACCCACTCGAGCCACAAACCCTTGACCATAATATTGGTGCCCGCTATGGGGTCGATGTGCCTTTGGTCGACTGTGGTGGATCTCGTGCAACCTTATCCGAAGTCTCATTTGATTTGAGGACTATGTTATGATGTAGGTGGAAAGAGCATCATTAGTTACATATTGGTTGTAAGTTAAGGACTATGGCTTATATGGGATGAAATATTTTTTTCTTCATAAGATCCTTCTTAAAGGGCAAAATCGTGAGACCCCATATCATAGTATCAGAAATTGAAGTGGACAATACATCATATATATGGAGCAAAAAAATAACTCATCCAAACCATAGGCCCTTGACCGCAACACAGATAATGGTCGATGCTCACAATTCTTACAATCGGCAACTTGAAGTCTCAGCATTATGACTATAGAGTTAGTACGATATATGCATCAAACAGGATGGATCGATAAAAAAATATTATTTTAGCTATTAAATATTTTATTATTTAATTATTAATTTAATTAATTATTACATGTTGTTATTACTATAGTACTAATGATGATAGCTACAATGGTACTTCTCCAACAACTTCAATATTATTGGTATTGATTTCGTAATGATAAAGGGTATTCAGATTCATTGTCAAGCTTCAATCACATAAAAATTTTATTTTTAATTAATTAATTATTACTTTTGGTAATTTTAAAAAATATAAATATTTTTTATTTAATATTTATTTTGGATGTTAAATTGGCACAGTCGATCTTCGATGCCGTGCCGTTTTACACGAAGAACGGGTAAACAGAAGGGGAAGAAAAAAGAAAGAAAAAAAAGGAAAAAGAAAAGAAAGAACGGATTAAACAGGTGCAAAGCGGGTTGGCCGTGCTAATATCAACGTCTTTCGCTTACTCATAATGATAAATTGCAGAACAAGACAAATAATCCGCGGGTGGAAAGGCAATGTCTTCTTATGATTCACCGTCATTACTATTATTATAGGGAGCCCTTAAACAAACCGAATTCTCATAACAGGGACTGGATAGAGAAAGAGAGGGTGGGAGATGGCAGAAGCAGGGCTACAGAGATCCAACGAGACGTTTCGACGGTCGGGTTCATCTGGGCTGGTGTGGGAGGACCGCTTCTTGCCCGGGGAGATGAACCAACGACAGCAGCAACAAGAGATGAACAACAAGGGCGAGGAGGGGGCCGGCTCTCGGATGGAGCGTAGCCGATCCAACGGCGCCGGCTACCGGACGGGCCGCGTTTCGCCCGCCCTCGACCCGCCTTCCCCACGCCTCTCCGTCTGCGGCTTCTGCGGAATCTTCGGCAAGAAGCCAGCCGGCCCAGCCCACACCTCCAAGCCCAACCGCCGCCACCGGCGCTGATCTCCTCCTCTTCTTCTCCTTTCTTTTTCTGTTTCTGTTTCTTTTTTCTTTTTTTTTTTTTTTCCTTTTCTTTTTTTTGCGCTCCCCTCTTCGCAAATTTGTTGTATGTGCTGTGAGATAAATGGATGGAAAACTTTGTTTGAGGTTTTACTAAATTCTGCTGGGATAAAGAGGGCTAAACCCTGTTACTTCAATCTTTGCATTTGAAGAGGGATTAATTAGGAGAATTTGTTTTAAACCAACACGCACTTCTTTCCGGGTTTGGATGTAATTAACATTTCCTTTTTTATTTTACCAGGTGGGTTTCCCATTTCTTCTTCCTCCTCCATCCTCCCTCTCTCCTCTCCACCTCCCTTCATGGGATAACCAGCCGGCCTAGGCGGGGCAACATGTTTGATAACTCGATTGATGCCATGATCTGACCTCCGTTTTTTTTTTTTTTTCCTCTCTCTCTCTCTCTCTCCCCCACTCACCATGCTCGTCCGTCGCCAATCATGTCCGCGTTTTTTTTCTTTATCTCCATGTAATAAGGACAAAATCATATCCCACCCCCACGTCATCATCCATCTGCACATTAGAGTTTAATTAGTTGACTTGACCTCTCTAGACTATTCTTTTCCGGATATAATTTATTTTATTTTATATAGCGGTGACGCACTATATATTGTGATAAATTTTCTGGTCCATGTTTTGTTTATCACCATGATGATGCCGTGCCGCCTTAATGTCATGTCATAAACAGAAGCGTTTGCCTGCGTCTCTTGTTCTTATCTGCGCGCATGGTCTTCTTGCGTCACGTCTGTTCAAACCGAAATACGTGATTTCAGTATAATCGGCTGATTTATTTGATTAAAGGCGAATGGGGAGCGGAAAATTAGTCTGAATCGCAGGTACAAAATGATGGAGCTTCCAATTTCACCGATCCTCGTCGATTTTTGTCTCTCCTTCCTTGAATTCTTCGTAGAATCCCTCCAATGTCCTCCAGTCCAGTCCTATGATCCTCAAATGATGGCGAGAAATGTTTTTCCGGTACTTCCAGAAAAAAGCTGGAGGTCCAGCAATACTCATTCACCTGCATGTCCACGCAGGACGCACCTATCAAAGGTAAGCGTTGCGGGGGTGGGTACTCCGCGCCCATTCCAATCCGTGTCTATATTTCTCTGGGAAATAATAATGATAATGTCCTCTGCAGAAATTGGTGACCCAATTGGCATAAAATAGAGCTGATCGATCAATCATAGACGAGTGGGGACACCAACAATATCAAATTCTGAGAAACCTAACAAAAAAATGATATAGTTTAAATCTAATTAAACTCCGGGCTCATAAACCGCTCTACATATAAAATCTCCCAACTGACGTTGCCTGCATTTTCTCATATACCGCACCAATTAGAATCCGGCGAATTTGAAATTTGGCATGAAGTATTTTTCTTCTTTAACAAGAAGAAAATGGGTAAAATGATAAGATTGAATTCTCTCCATGTGAGATCAAAGATGAAATATGAGGTTCTTGTATTAAGAAATGAAGTGGAAGCAACTCGATGAAAGCCTCTCCTAACAATAAAAATAATTGAATTGCTATGTATTTCAAGATTTGGGTTCTTGCTGCTTTTAAATTCATCTCGAACAATCATGATTTTGATGGTAATGTTGAACGGACAGCACTTCAGTTTTATTTTATTTTATTTTTTTTAAAAATATTTTATTATTTTTTTATTATTAAGAAAATAATAATAGTGTGATAAAAAAAAAATTTATAGAAAATTTGGTTTGGGGCACCTAACATTTTTTTTTTTTTTTTTGGATTAATCGGACCTAGCACATTTGGTCACTCCCTTAAGTCATAACTTGCGGCCCGCCCACCAATGTAGAAGTGAATGGCGGTGCAGTGTGACAGGTGTAGCATTTTACCTCTCGTCCGAGCGGTCTCTGAAAGAAAGCAGGGCGGATGGAAAAATAAACAAATAATATATATATATATATATATAGAGAGAGAGAGAGAGAGAGAGAATGGATGCATCAATCCACATCCTTCCAACCAAACCCGACAACCACACCTGTAGTCCAAAAGATATTCAAAAAAAAAAAAAATTATATATATTATGCGGTCCTCATTATATATTTTTTAAGTGGTAAGTGGATCTTATGAAAGCCAAGGCCACCGTCCTTCTTTCATGCACGAAATTTTAAACACCACCATCTTTCTTTCTCATGTTTTTCATTTTTATCTTTTTTTTATAATTAAATTCATGATTTAGAAAGAATAGCCGGATCCATATTTTATGCTTTGGAATTTCAATCTTGAAGGACTGAAGGAGGATCAATAAAGTGATCAGATAAGTATTACTACTCACTAGTATCTTCATTCAATTATTTTGGATTGCATTTACATGCAGTTCATAAATTTTGTTGGAAATAAATTTCGCTCCTGCCGAAGTCTAATTCGATGCTCTATCTAATGCAATCAATAGCCGTGATGGAGTTTCTTCGACTCCAGCGGCTGAGCTTCTTGGACCCTTCAGCGATCCGACTGAACCCCTTCAGCCTGTCGAACTCCTCAGCAGTCGGACTTTAGCGGAACTCCTCAGGGCCGAGCTCCTTCGGACTTCCAGCGATCCGACCGAACTGCTTAGCGGTCGAACTCCTTGGACCCTCAGCAGTCGAGCTTCAATCGGACTCCCGCGAGAGCTGAACTCTCTCCGCGCCCTTCCGACCAGACACCTGCAAGAGCCAAACCCTCTTCGAGCTTCCCCTTCGATTGGACTTCTTCAAGAGCCGGACTCCTCCCAGATATCTCTTTCAGCCAGCCGAGCTCCTACCGAACTTTCCAGCGATCGAGCCTTAGCCGAGCACCTCCAGCCAGACGCCTACAGGAGTCGAACTCCTTCCGAGATTTCTCTTCAAGAGTCCGAACTTCTTCGAAATGGATACACATCAAAGCCCTTCAACCCTTCATTCGACCCCGAGCGGCTCAGTATCAAGATAACTGCAGCCATCACCATCAGTCTGCCGTAAGCGACAGCGATCCACTACCAAGCGGCGATGGCTGTTACCATCAATCCGCTGCAGACGGCATCTTCCCTTGGAACTGACTCCGCCGGACCTCGAGCGGCCCGCCAGCATGCGGCTACAGCTGTCACCATCAAGCTCTTCCTATAAAAAGGATCCTCCTGATATGCTAACTCTAACCTCTAATCTCTAAGCTCTAAGCTCTCCTCTTCTTCTCTAAGCTCTGTAGAACTCATTCTCGAGCACTCCATTCTTGTTGGCTGGACCTGACTTGATCATCGGAGGGTCCTGCCGGAGCCACCCTCCATCGGCTTTGGATGGGACTTTATTTTGCAGGTCCCCAGCAGCGATCTCGTCCACCATCGCTCCAGCTGATTCCAACGATGATCAGATTCTGCGTCAACAGATTGGCGCTAGAAGGAGGGCCGAACCACCAAGGTTCTCTTGTTCTTAAAGGAGTGCTCGGCGATGATTTCTCTCTTTCCACTCTAGAGATCTCTCTTCTTCCTCTCTAAAATTTCTTTCCAAAAAAAAATGCCCCTCAGGAGAGCCTCGACCCGGCAATCGATGGCCTCCGTGGCCCGATCCCATTCGGATCTGTCCGCTCCCGCTCCAGCCTCGACGACCTAGGTTCCCTCTATAGCCATGGTGGATGCGGAGCAGTTCAACCTATTCGTCCAGCAGGTTCGCGGTCTCACAAAGATGGTGCAGGCGGTGCAGGCCATGCACCAGCAGGCCCCAGTACCAGCTCAATTGATGCAAAATTCTCCAGAGCCATGTGGTCCAGTCCAAGGGCGACCGACATGGGCTACCCAACCTCCAATCCCCGGAAGAGGAAGGCAACGGAGGGAGAGCCCTTGCTCAGACCATGGCTCGACCCAGGATGAAGCTTCGCATCCATTCTGCAGGAAAACCTTGGAGATTAGAGACCGCAAAGATCTTTTGGATCAAAGGCTCTTAAAAATGAGCCGACGAATCGAAGAACTTCGTCATACTCCCTCC
This sequence comes from Cocos nucifera, assembly GCA_006176705.1. Lineage (NCBI taxonomy): Eukaryota > Viridiplantae > Streptophyta > Magnoliopsida > Arecales > Arecaceae > Cocos > Cocos nucifera. The sequence continues at coordinate 252,495 of QRFJ01000137.1, read as the reverse complement.
TCACGTGGTAATGATATCTGCACTGACCTCCCTTTTTCGTAGAAAATCATGTAGGAACCGGTTCCGCCGAACTTCAAGCTCTCACAGTTCGAGAGCTACGATGAAACCACTGATCCGATCGACCACTTGGAAGCCTTTCGAACAATGATGTTGCTCCATAGCGCGTCAGACGCTATCTTGTACCGGACTTTCCCCTCTACCCTTAAGGAGGCCGCCAGAAACTGATACTCAGCGCTCAAGCCGAGTACCATCTTATCATTTGACCAGATGAGTCAATAGTTCATAGCCCACTTCGTCAGTAGTCGACGTCCACGTCGAGGTTCGGATTCCTTAATGGCCATCAGGCAGAAGGAGGGAGAATCCATCCGGGCTTACGTCACTCGATTTAATACTACTGCATTGGAGGTCCGAGATCTGGACCAGTCAGTCGCCATGGCCGCTTTTAAGGGTGGCCTTCAGAAGAACGACTTACTGTTCTTTCTGGAAAAGAAGTATCCTAGGGATTTTGCTGACATGCTAGCTCGGGCCGAAAGTTATGCCCGGGTAGAGGAGGCCTTCGAGGCTAAGAACGATGAAGCCGACGGCAAGCGGCGAATTGGCGGGCCAGGTAGGCCCACCGAAGAAAGAAAGCGGACTGAAGCTCGGCCGCATTCCCGGACTCCCCCTGGTGGTAAGTGAGCCCGAACTCCCCCTCAAGCTCGGAGACAGAGAAGCCCCGATGGAAGGGCACACCGAGGTTCCCTCCAACGCTGAAGTTCTCTCCGACGATCACAACTATTAACGCCTCATACTGATGGAGATTGATTGCGTTGCAATCCCATTCATGTTAGATATATGTGCCCTAGAAGCCAGAATTGGCTGACACTTGTAATACACTTCTAGGGGTAAAATTATAATTTTGACTATAATTAATGAAATGGGTTATTTTCTATCACACCTGTGTATTTAGTGTCTGTGATACATCCTTTGAGTTAATGGTAATGATAATTCATATTTTCAAGAGTTGAAAATTTAAGACATGAATAATCATTATTAACTCATAAAATGCTCCCGACCATAGGATCATCACGAGGATGGTGATTGATCCGGAAGGTTGGTGTACAATCGCTTCTCTTTAGTAGATGAGTCTTGAGTCTACGGTGTGGAGACACCGGAGCGAGAGTACAGGTACTCGTTAGAGAACGAGGGCACTGAGCGTGACCACCTCGAGTAGTCATTAGGAAGTCTACCTTCTCGTCAATGACTGACTCGATGCTGCAGTAGTGTGTCTGGTTCTTTGACCTGAGGTGCATCGGCAGTTCACCTTGAGGGTGTTATAGTTTGACTACACCATTACTCGATCTCCTAGCCATATGGAACCCTGAGGTGTATGTTGGCTATAGCATGTTCATTGTAGGAACTGGATTGCATCAAGATGGAATCTATCTACCTCGGTGGTAGAGGAGCAGCCCTATGATGATCATGAGAATCAAGTCCAGAAGCCCATGGCCATGGCAGAGTGAAATAATAGAAAGAGTTTCTATTTAGATTTTCACATTGGACTCGAATCGAATGATTACATCATATGACAGAAACTAGGGTTTGACGAGTTCACCTTAACCCTAATCTGATCGGGGCTCAAGATAGAAGAACTTAATCACACAGGTAGCTGCACCAAGAGGTTCGCATTCAGCTCTGATGGGTTGCCACCATATACTGCTAGGTGTCACTGGTGGATTTTGGGAGCAATTAGAATGATTTAGATGATCGATCATTCTAGCTGTTCGAATCAGAAGAGTTCTGATCCATCGAAAGGAGTTTCGATGATGTCGATGATAGAGATCATGACATATCCCATTACCATACAGAACTGAACCTAACTGGGTCACACAAACAAGGGTTTGAATCTGGTGATCATCAATTGAACTGATCTAGTTCAATTGATCTGAATGAGATTCAATTAGGTTCAAGGAAATCGTGCTAGCACTCGATTGAACCTAACGTTCTTCTTTTACTATCATAAATAAGTTGTCCTGACTGAGCCAAAGGAGTTTGTGCTCAATCAGAGGCCTTCATATGGTCTGACTGGAGGTTGTCCAAGTCAGAAAAGGTTGTCTTATTTTGTAAGACATTACCTGCCATTTTTGGTCACCTGCCATTTCTTGTTCTTTGACTTTGGTCAAAAGTCTACCTTTGACTGGTCAAATGTTGACCATTGACACTTTGACTTTTGACCACATGTCATGCACCTATTGGAGAGCTGGTGGGGGCCTTGTCCCCCTGCCAGAACCTGGCAAGGAGAAGGGCGCACGCCACCCTAGGCGTGTGCCCAAGTTGGAGGCGCCTAGGAGTCCTTGTTGGACAAGGACTCCATCTCCTTTTTGGATTCCAATTAGAGTTCTCCTAAGAACCAACTTTGACTGGTCTTAGGCACCCTCTAAGGAGGAATCCAGGGGACTCTATTCCCACCAATCAGATTTAGATCTGATTTCACAAAGGGTTGTGATTGGTTGGGAAGAAGAGGAGTTGGATCACAGCTTAGTCTATAAATAAGACCCTGCGCCCAACTCAGATTGAGATGATTGAATCACAGATTTCCCACACCCCAAGGCTGCCTCTCCCCTCTTCCTCCATGCCAAACCACCTTCTCCCCTTCTCCTCTCCACGTCCAAAAGGAGTTTTGGACCTTGGTTGGTGCGATTCTAGATCAAGAGAAAGGCGATCAAAAGCTAGAAGGCTGCGCTGCTGCAAAGGACGACTGCTGATCTTCAAAAGAGTTTTGAAGATCCTCCAGATCAGATCCAGATCTGAATTTTTGGAGATGTGATAGAGAAGAAGAGGATCTCCAGATCCAACCTGAGTGGATACCGGTAGAGGCCAGGCACTTGCGTGGCTAGATCCAGAACCTTCCGCTGCAATACAGGATCATCAACAGGGTAATAGGATTACCCAAATCAAGGTAAATTAAATTTGATTTAATTTATCTTATTTTATTTTATTTATTAAAATAATAAGAATCAGATCTGAAACATATCAAGATCTGATTGAGATCAAGAGAAAAAATTTTTGAAATATATCTCTTGATCTGATCAGATCTGAACGAACCTGGACCGAAAAATCAGGATTTCCCTTCAACTGGTATCAGAGCCATGGTTCTAAATTATTTAGATCTGAATTTTAAATTTATTTTAATTAGAAAATAAAGTGATTTTAGATGTCACATGAGATGTGATCAGATCTGAAATCAGAAAAAATTAAAATTAAATGATTTGGATCTAAGATTAGAAGATATGCATGACTAGTTCTAGAAATAGAATAGTTCTATAGAATAGTCTTGCATGTTTTTGATTTAATCTGATTAAATCATATTTTAGATCTTTTATTTACTATTTTTTGATATTATAAGTGTTATAATAACATCTGAAAAAATAGCAAATAAAAATTATTTAATTTTAAATATCATATGAGATATGATTGATGCATGTCTAGACTAGTTGTAGAATAGTTCTACATAATTATCTAGATTAGAATTTATTTTGATTAGATCAATTTAAATCTAATTTTTTAGATTATTATGAGATAATTTAGATCTGAAAAATATGCATGATTTGATACATGAGATGTATGCAAAATATGCCATGATTAGATCTAATTTGTATATGAGATATATGATATAGATCTAAAACTGTTTTGTAGTATTGAATGTTCCTGATTAAGGCGTTCCTCTTGGCCGTCCGGTCATAAGAACGAAGAAGGGTTTAAAGGCCCTCTCTTCCCATTCGATGGGGTGTTCTTATGATGTGTAGGGGTGCTGCGTGTTCGTCCTTAATCAGAAACCCAAAACTTACTTTCTGCAAAACCCTAGATCCTGAAACCCTAGGATTTATTGTGCATATTTTATTTATGAACCCTACTTAATTAAGAATTAAGATTATGGAAATATTAATTAGGTCTAAAATTGAGAATTTCAGATCTAAGACATATTCATAATACTGGGTTCGGGCTTGGGTAGCTCAATTAGGTCTAAGCGGTTGATCAAACCGAATCAAGAGTTGGTTAGATGGGATCAACAATGCTTAAATTGACCAGCCTAATAGGATTAAGTCTGGGTCAAGATCGAGTCACGATCAAGCAAGACCTAATTAGGCTCAGAGGTTAGAGTCTGGATTGTAGGCTAACCCAATTGGTTCTGACTCAACAATTTGGTGTCTAAGGTAAGTTTGGCACATACGACCGACTGGTTTTTAATTGGAAGCTACTCGACCTGAATGCGTTCTTGTACGAGTTAATGGCATATTCCTTCCACCGGTCTCACTTACCTGGCCATATCTGTTGACACAGTTCTGATCTGAGGTGGTCAATAATCCGAGCTAACCCATGCCACTAGGTTAGTCATAATTGTTATGACTATGACAAGTCTAGTTTAATGAGACCTGAATCAATTCTCCCTAAGAAAAGATTAAGTCTGAGGTCTTCCACCATTGTAGATGTGCGGGCCCTTCCCGGGGTTGATTGTTCTCGGCTGGATACAGTGGCTCAGTTGCACCGGAAAGATGCAACCATGTCTATTAGGCATTGGATGCTATGGGCTGGAGGATGAGTTGGGCTCAATATTTTGGATACGGTGAGAGACTCAATTAGGAACCCAGTCTATGCAAATGGTGGGTCTGACTTAACTAAGGAGTGGATCAATATTTCGGATACGGTGAGATTCATGAATTAGAGACCAAGTTTGGGTGCACCATGATTAGAGAATCATTGAACAAGAGTTGTTCACTCATTGGCTAACCCATCACCAATAACTGTTAGGTGAGGTGATGAGTCAGTTGGTGAGACCGCACCACCCACTAGAAATCATTAATCATGGAGATTTTTGCATCTCTACAGAGGGAGTGTAGGGATCCGAGAAAATAGTGGGAGCTAATTTGTTTAAAAATAAAATCCCTAAATAAATTGGTCAAGTCAAAATTACAGTATCTAACTAGAATCTTTGACTCTCTACAGGAAAATGTCTGCGTCCAACCCATTGGCACGTATCCTAGGACACACATAGACTGACTGGACCCAATTATAAAGATTGGCTCAGGAACTACAAAATTAGTTTTGGGTTCTGAGAAGTTAACCCATGTATTGGACCAGGACCCTCCCACCTTACCAGCCCGTCCATCCACTTGAACAGAGAGCGTCTCTGGAAAAAATGGATAGACGAAGATAATAAGGCCAGATATTACATGTTGGGCTCGATGTCTGATGAGCTCCAGCGCCAACATGAAGATATCGGGACTGCTCGCCAAATGTTGGCTCACCTGCAGGAGATGTTTGGTGAACAGAGTCGCGCAGCCAAATATCAAGTCACGAAATGACTTTTTAAGGCTAAGATGCGTGATGGGCAGTCAGTCCAAGATCACTGTCTGACAATGATCAAGGACATGGAAGAGCTTGAGAAGCTCGGTGTGAAGTTAGACTTGGACCTGCAGAACGATATTATTCTGCAATCCTTGACTGATGCATATGGGCAATTCATCATGAATTACCACATGCATAAACTTCAAAATTCCTTGGCCGAATTAATGAATATGCTGGTTACCGCTGAGCTTTCTATGAAAGGTTCTAAAGGCTCAGTTCTTGCTATGGAATGGACTTCTTCCAAAAGAAAGTCTTATGGAAAGAAAAAGAAGTCTGTGAAAAAGCAGAAGGTGGAAGGATCAAAGAAGAAGAAGGCAGAATCGAAGAAAAAGGCCGATGTCAAAGGAAAGTGTTTCCATTGCAACAGCGACGGCCATTGGAAGCGGAACTGCCCTATTTACCTGGCCACCCTAAAGAACAAGAAGGAAGGTCCTTCTGGAGGTATGCTCGTTATTGAGTCTAACCTTACGGTTTCTTCTGCATCCAGTTGGGTGCTTGACTCTGGTTCTAGTGCTCATCTGTGCACTTCCATGCAGGGTCTTGAGGATAGCAGGAGGCTGAGGGATGGAGACATGATCCTACGCATCGGTAATGGAGCAAGAGTTGCTGCAGTAGCCGTGGGAACATACCCTCTTCGATTACCATCTGGTTTAGACTTAGTTTTGAAAGACTGTTATTATGTGCCTGCAGCTAGCAGGAATTTGATTTCTGTTTCATGCTTAGCACAAGAAGGCTATGTGATTACCTTCTTTAAGGACCATTGTAACATTCTTTATGAAAGAAATAAAATTGCAAATGGTTTCCTTATTAATGGTCTTTATCAGCTACATATTGATGTACCTATTCTAACTATCGAGCAAAACGTGAATGCCAAACGACCTAGGGATAGTCCAAACGATAGATATCTATGGCACCTGAGATTAGGTCATATAGCAGAAGATAGGATCAACAAATTGGAGAAAAATGGGCTATTGAGTCCATTGACTTTTGAGTCATATCCAACTTGTGAATCTTGTCTTCAAGGCAAAATGACTAAACTCCCTTTTGTTGGACATGGGGAGAGGGCCACAGATCTCCTTGCCCTAGTACATACTGATGTGTGCGGCCCATTTGATGTGCCGGCTAGAGGCAATTTTGTCTACTTCATTACCTTTACCGATGATCTGTCTAGGTATGGGTATGTGTATCTTATGAGACACAAGTCTGAAGCTTTTGAAAAGTTCAAAGAATTCAGACATGAAGTAGAAAAACAAACTGGAAAAACCCATTAAGGTTCTTCGATCAGATCGAGGAGGTGAATACCTTAGCCGGGAATTCCTAGACTATCTTAAGAAAAATGGCATAGTCTCTCAATGGACTCCACCAGGAACACCTCAACTCAACGGGGTTTCAGAATGGAGAAATCGGACTCTATTGGATATGGTTCGATCCATGATGAGCTTCACAGACCTCCCTGATTTTCTTTGGGGACACTCATTGTTAACTTCAATTTATCTACTGAATAGGGTTCCCTCTAAAACCGTTCCTACCACACCGTATGAGATATGGCACGGTAAGAAACCAAGTCTGAGTCATCTCAGAATTTGGGGTTGTCCGGCTCATGTCAAAAGACAACAAGCGGACAAGTTAGAGTTTAGGTCCTTTAGAGCTCGATTCATAGGATATCCTAAAGAGTCATTAGGATACTATTTCTACATTCCAGAAGACCACAATGTGATTGTGAGTCGACATGCCATCTTTCTTGAAAAATAGTTTATTCAAGATAGCGGCATTGGAAAGCAGATTAAGCTTGATGAGAAAGTCTCACAAGTACAACGAGCTAAGGACCAATTGGAACCAAATCAGGTTGAGCCAATAAGAACACTACCTCCTCCACCTCGTAGATCGGAAAGAGTTTTCCGTCCCCCTGAAAGATACTTAGGTATTATTTCAGAGGAAGTAGAGAAAATGTTCCTCATAG